>JASDQU010174162.1:0-13116 GCA_032191745.1 Picea mariana | reverse complement strand
ATAATGAGAGCTCAATAGCTAGAACTGATATACTCTAAGTCTAGTTTACTTTACGAAGTTTTTCCAGATGCACCACGGTCCATTCTTGACAAGACCAGACAGAAGTTTGGACCACATGTCGATGGTATCGTTGGTTCAGCACAAGCGAAGCCCACTGATCAGTTGTTGAATCAATCGCAACTATTGTTGATACAGCAGATAGTGGCCAATAAATCCACTGGTACGGATGCTCCCCCTACTCAAATTTCATATGTACACAATGTGAAATCGACAAACCCGAAGGCCAACCAGCAGGCTGACGAAAAGAAGAAATAGTGAAACAAGGGTAAGGGGGATAAGAAACCCACCAATAATTTTGGCAGGGGAAACGTAGAGAAAATAAAGTCGAAGTATCCGGGTAACCTTACTCACCTATGCTCTCAGCTTGTGGAGGCCCAGAAGTTATTGGCGTAGCAGCAACATGTTGTGTTAATGAACCCATTTCCACATGGGCAAAATTTAACTCAAGCCTCTTCGAATGCAGATGGGGGAAGTTAGGGACACCCTTCGTCATCTAGTAATCCCTCAACCTCGAATGTTTCTATGATGAAAGGCGATGCCCACATAATGACTAGGACACACGATTACGGAATGCCAAACACTTTTGAGAAGGGTAAAGAAGTCGAAAACCTATTTTTTCCTCTCCAGATCAAGAAGACGTTGGGCGAAACAATGGCACGCATCCCAAAAGGGGAATTCAAGAAATATTCCCACAATCCAAACACGAGGGCTGCACAGAACTACTCTGTGGTGGAGTATTTGTCTTAAACCCCTTGCGCAATGTCTTCTTTGGAGGTCCTCCAGAGCTTCCCTTCACAAAGAAAGGCTCTATTAGTTGCCTTATGATCTGTTGATACCCTCAATCTAGGAACGATCATGCTTGATATGACCAACTTGAAACCTCGTCTCCCATACCACGTCACATTTCAGATAGTAGTGGCTTACACCACAAAATCTTTTACCCAAAAAAATTTTTGCACAGTGATTGATGAGGGCGCCTTGACATGCATGACGTCATTGGCATGTTGGAAGGCCATTGGCCAACCCATTTTGTCTCTGTCACCTACTCTTCTTACGGCTTTCGATGGTCGTTCATTCAGACCACATGGAATCATTCCTTCTTTTGTTGTGTAGCTAGGAGGAAAGACCATGTGTGTCGAAGTTGAAGTGGTCAATGCACCTCTCGACTACAACCTCTTGTTAGGAAGGAGTTGGACCTATGCTATGCATGCAGTGATCCCCACAGTTTTTTGGGTCTTGTTGTTTTCACATGAGGGCTTGATCGTGTCCATTGATCAGTTTTCTTTCTCCCATCTTGACCCTTCATCGAGGGCATCCCCAGTCCCAATGATTGATAATTCACAACTCGGTGTCTTAAATGTAGGGGTTGGTTTGTGACCACCTTTGATGGGTACTTTCGATTACTGGCCTCCTTCCGGTGATGTCAAGTTCATATCATTTGTTGCTGACCAGCCCAAGGATGAAATATTTCAAGTGTCGTTGTTCTGTACCACTTACTTTAACGATCCATGGACTTTTCCTTCTCCATCTACCATGATGGAAGGGATAGGGCATCATGGCATGACCATGCCTTTGTCCACGGCAGAATTTGCGTACTCTATTCTTCAGCAAGCTTCGGCCAACCCTGATCCAACTCCCGTACAGGAGTTAGATCCAGTTTTCAAGCCTACCTGGGCTCAAGGTTCCCTCACCACTACCGATTCCTTAGACTTGGTCTTTCCCTCTGACGAGAAGATTATAGAGGCATTGAATAGTCCAGACAAACCCTGGGATGATCTCCATCACAGATATTATTTTCTCCCAGAGTTAGGAAGAATTGAGGCGGGTGAATTCGTGTTGACTATGACTGGAGATAGGTCTTGTCCTATCAATCCTTTGTCTACGCACGTAGTTTACACAGAAGTTAATATGGAAACCATATCTGAAATGATACCTATTGAAATCTCCAGAACCCCTAGCATTGTGGAGAATGTCTTTGTCGGAAAGGACTACTCCCCCGAGGAGAATCGAATCTACATAGAATTATTTAAGGAATTTGGCGACATTTTTTCCTAGTCTTACGAGAAAATTCTAGGCATTTATCCAAGAATTATCGAACATGAAATAATGATGTATGATGATGCTAAGATGGTCCGACAGAAGCTTTGTCCGGTAAATCCTAAGAAAGCAGCAGTTATTAAGGCTGAAGTAGAGAAACTGCTCAAAGCCAGTTTCATCTACCCCGTTAAATTGACTCAATGGGTGTCAAATCTCGTTCCGATCAACAAAAAGAAAGGAATGATTTGCATATGTATGGACTTTTATGATTTGAGAAAGGCTTGTCTAAAGGATAATTTCCCCACCCCATTCATTGACTAGATTATCGATGAATGCGCAAGATGTGAGGTATTTTCTTTCGTGGATGGTTTTTCATGATACAGTCAGATACAGATTAAGCCCGAAGATCAACATAAAACTGCTTTTATCTGTCCATGGTGTACATTCGCTTATCGAAAGATGCCTTTTGGCCTCAAGAATGCTAGAGCCACTTTTCAGTGGACCATGTCTTTTTCTTTCCATGATCTCAGACACTTAGTCGATGCCTATCTCAATGATTTAGCATCACGATCTCGTAAGAGAGATGATCATACCGCGTACCTCCGACTTATCTTTGAGCGATGTCGCTACTATCAGATTCGCTTGAATCCAAACAAGTGCAGCTTTTGCGTGACATCGGGTCGTCTTCTAGGTTTCATAGCTTCGACAACAGGGATCATGGTCGATCCTCTAAAGCTTGAGGCAATAGTTCAATTGCTTCCCCCATGCACATTCCCTCAGCTTCAGAGTTTACAAGGAAACGCCAACTTTCTTCGGCATTTTATCAAAAACTATGCCGAGATCACTAAAGATTTCATGCGTTTACTGAAAAAGGACGTTCCTTTCTATTGGGATGAAGTCGCGCAGTGTTCTTTCGAAGCATTGAGATGCACCCTCACGTCTGGCCCTCTACTCCAACCTCCCAATTATAATAAAGATTTATTATTATACTTAGTCATTGTAGAATTGACCATCAGTGTGGTCTTGGTTCAAGAGGATGATCTTCTTGAAGAGCATGTGATTTATTACCTGAGACAAGGCTTGGTTGGACCAGAACTTAACTACTCCCATGTTGAGAAGCTTGTGTTGGCAGAAATCTATGTTGTCCAACGGTTCCATCATTATATTATGCTTCGTAAGACCATCGTCATTGTCGTTGTGAATCTATTCCAATACCTATTGACACAACGTGTAATCGGTGGAAAGATCAGTAGATGGATTGTTATCCTCCAGGAATTTGACTTGGATTTTGCCTCTGCGAAATCTAAGAAGTCATTGGTCTTTGCGGAACTTATCTTAGAACTTTTGGTCGAGTCAGGTGATGTTACACTCGAAGAATCACTGATTAAAGGAGATATTTTTCTGATTTCATCTTCGGACCCCTGGTATGGAGATATAATAGTCTATCTCCAGACTTTGAAGTGCCCCACCTCTACTTCTCGCGATGAGCATCGAGGTATACGCCATTAGGCAAAAAACTATCTCATTCTCGACGACACTTTGTATCGTCGAGGCATAGATTGCATCCTCCACCAGTGTCTCACTCATGAAGACGCGGAACTCGTGCTTAATGACTGCCACACTAGAGCATGTGGTGTTCATTTGTCTGGGTTGGAAACAACCCAAAAGATTCTACGAGCTGGTTATTTTTGGAAGACGTTGATCAAAGATTGTGTTGAATCAGTCAAGAAGTGCCACCTGTGTCAGATCTTCTCTCAGAAGATGAGGGCACAACCCACTCCCATGTTTCTCGTCATTATAGTTGGTCCCTTCACCAAGTGGGGGATTTATTCTACTACATGCCACCCGGCTTCAGCCAGGGAGCATCATTATATCATCGTAGCGGTAGACTACTTCACAAAATGGGTCAAGGCTATGCCAACGTTCAAAGATGATGGCGAAACAACAACTCTCTTTATTTTTAACAAGATTGTAGCAAGTTTCGGTATCCTGAGGGAGATTTTCATTGACCATCGTAGCCACTTTCAGAAAAAAATGATGTCTGAGTTAACATCAAATCTTCATTTAAGGCAAGAGAATTCATCACCCTACTACCCACAAGAGAATGGTCAAATGGAAGCTGTGAATAAGTCCCTCAATACTATTCTACAATGAACAATCAATTCGGCCAAGTCAAATTGGCATTTGATGTTGCACTCAGCGTTTGGGCCTACCGAACATCTGTAAAGACTGCAACCGGTTTCTCACCTTTTCAACTCATTTAAGGGCTAGAAGTAGCCTTGCCAATAGAGTGCCAGGTCCCATCTCTAAAGTTGGAATTACAGTTATTGCCAGACACTTCACCGCTTGAGGAACACTTATTATATCTCGAGAAGCTCGGTGAGCAACTTCGTGATGCAGCCTTGGCTAACGAGGCTCACAAGAAAAAATTCAAGTGTCAGTATGATCGGTTTGTTTGTCCTCGGATTTTCTTCGATGGCGACCTTGTCCTAGTCTATGACCAAGATAAGGATCCCCTGGGGGAAGGCAAGTTCAAACCTATGTGGTTCATACATTTCATCATGAAGGAGGTACTAAATAAGGGCGATTATCATCTGGTTCACTTTGAAGGGAAAGATTTGGTAGAGCCTAGAAATGGGCTCTACCTCGAGAAGTATTACTAGTAGGTGGGTCGCCTTGGGTGACTTCTTGTACATATGTATAGTTCTTATACGGTTTAGTTTTTGTCTTTTTTGTTTTATGGACGTGTCATTTTTTATGTCATCTTTTTCACTGTGGTAGATGTCAAGTGAATCAGAGGTTCTCATTGGGTTCACGGATGGCACTAGCTGACACACTCGAAGCCTTGCTTCCACAGCTTGGGTGATCTTCACACCTCAAGGCCATTTGCTATCTTCTAGAGGTATATGTTTAGGTGATGCTACAAACAATGTCATCGAGTACAGTGCAGTAATATAGTTGCTTCGTGACGCTTTGTCGCATGGTGTCTCTCTCCTATAGGTCTACTTAGATGCACAGCTAGTTGTGTCCCAATTCAATGGGGTTTACCATGTTTATGATCCTACTCTACACCAAATATTCCTTAGGGTACGTCTCTTAGAACGATGCTATGATTACATTACGTATATCCATGTTCCTAGGAGATTGAATCAAATCATAGATACTCTAGCTAATTATGTATTATATTGGCATATTGCACACACATAAAAGAAGCACACACATACACATGTACATACATTGTAAAAATGTGATCCATAATACATAAAAATATGTAAATATGCACACACACACACACACACACACACACACAGATATATATATATATATATATATATATAAAGTCTCAGAGTACATAGGTGGGCACAAGCGCCTCAAAAAATAATATGTCTGGTATACATCGCGGGGCTTATGCCCTAAAAAATATTCAAAAAGTGCCCTTGGCACGTAAGTGGTCCACCCTAAGCTAAGCATGGTGCCTGTTGGCCCTGCCATACTGAATGACGCCGTTTTCCAAATGTCGGAAAAGCTAGACCTAGGTCCGTGGCACCCCAACCACATGAAGATGCATAGATGGCAGGAGATCCTCGATCTCGGCCATGGGCATTGTATGAGTTAGTGCGGTGAGGTTCCGCTCCACCCATCTCAACACTCTCTCAGCCTCTACGGCTAGAGGTCCCCCTACTATTGTTTTTGGTCCGACGGTCATTGTTGGTGCTGCCTCTAGTTGAGGATGTCGCCTGCTTCTTTGCATATCTTTGCATAACAGATACATAGTTTTCAAATAGTCTGGTACACATAAAAATGATATATATAAAAAGAAACTAAAAATTAAATAACTTTAAAAAAAAAATGTATCCATCTCTCCTCGCTTAGCTCCAGGAGGTACGAGCATGTCTGAATCCCTGGAAAAGTTGATCCTGGCATAGGGGTAGTCTTCTATCGTCGAAATGTGTCGTGCCCACTAGTCAAAAAAGGTGTCATCAAAGGCTTCTATGGTATTTTTTCCCCCCTGTCGCGGCAGCAATGTCGCCTATCTACACACTACTAGGGTGGAGGTCACATGCCATTGCATTGTCTCTCGAGGATTGACACTAGGTACCCTCTCAAAAAAGAATGAGCATAGAATAGTCCTGAAACCGAAGTTTTTGTTGTTCCACCCGCGACACTTGGTGAGTTGTCTCTTCATGCATTTTCGCATGGTCATACTCCAGTCGAAGATTCGTGCATTCAAGAACTGCACTGCACAATGCATGTGCACCCGGGAGGCCTAATGTAAAGCTGCATATCCAATGATCCGCCCAATGAGTAAAACTATCACTTCCAGTGATAGCTTGGTGATCTTGTTGATTGGCACCTAAGAACCTTCTTTCTCAGTGTCGGCCTCGCAATGTAGTTCAATCAACTCAGCAATGTTGTGAGGCCCAGGGGGAAAAGCATGCAAGTTGACTGATTCACCCCTCCTCAAGAGGCCAGTCAGAAAGTAAATGTCTTCAGTCATTGGAGTCAATGACTACCCCTCGAGCATAAACACCTCAGCATCGGGATGCCAATAATCTATCAAGGCATTCGGCAGCCTGGGTTGTTCCCTCGTGAATGGACACCGGAAGAACTTCCACAACTTGCATTGTCTCAATGCGGCCATAGCTGCAGGGTCCTCATCGACCAAGATATCTATATTCTCATGCTCCCTCTCTCTCCAGTGGACATACTTCCTGTTACAAACAAGTTCGTGGAGGAAGTTAGCTCTTACATTTTTATTTTTCTACCTTTTTAAGGGTGTACGTGGGTTGTCTTGGACATAGTCACGTATGCATGTGGGAAGATTGTTTTATGCCCGCAATCATACACAAGTTGTCCTTAGACAGCCCACGTACACATAGGGCCACCCTTTTTTAAAGGTGCACCCCCCCAAAAAAACCAAAATAAATTAAAATGGAACTATTGATATGTAAGAGGGGTTGATTTGTACTTACTTGGTCTGAGCAGAAGTTCATTTCTTCCTTTGAAGCTCCCGAAATCAATTTTTTTAGCAAAGGGGTGTTTTTGGCTTTTTGGTCAATTCTCAATTTATAATGGTGATAATGAGTTGCCAGCTTCTATTTATAGACCTTTTTTGGCCCTTTTTGTCATTTTTTGGACCCTTTTGTCATTTTTTCTAGCTTGCAAATCATTTAACATGGTTCTTGAGTTTCTCAGTGGATGTTACGATACACTTCACTTTTGGTTTTGAAAACTTTTTGGGAGATGGGTCACTTTTAAAGGTCCTTCGATAAAAAGTCATTTTTCCAACTTTGTGCATTTAAGTTAGGATTCCACATCCACTTTTTGCATCTTGTTGTCTTTTCCGCTTTTCCATAGGGTTGATCCCATCGGATTGCGACACGGAACCATCATTGTTGCTTTAGAAGTGTCGTAATTTGGTGGTAGAGCCTACCTCTACATGAATGCCCTAGGTAGATCTTGGTTGCATTTTTGGTGTCCATGTTGTCATTAAAGACTTTAGGCTCGAGATTCCTTGTTAGTCTTGTCCTGATTATGAGATTGAGCCTCATACATCTGATATGTTATCACTCTTGACCTCACCCTCAGGATTCCCAGACAATGAGTCTTCTTTTAAGCCCTTTCAAACTATTTAAACATGAAAAGATTGTCGAGCAATCTTGTTTTCCTTCATGCTGGCCAAACTAAAATTTGAAGGCACGTCTATCTGACGATATTTTACCCCTTTTTTGGTCCATATGGTCAATTTTACGAACAAAGGTATTCTCTAGGAACTTCAGTTCGCTAGAAGAGTATTCTCAGGTATAAGTTTAACCCTTTTTCCGGCCTGAGGGACTAAATTTACGAAAAAGGAACCCCCACAAAGTCCATAGTTAAGCTCTTTTCAGACTCACTAAAATTGGAAAGATTTTCGAGTGACCTTGTTCCTTCACACTCGTTAAATTGGTCCAGAAGAACATGCCCTACGGAGTCCATACTTAATTTGTTTTTAGACTCCTTAAAATTGAAAAGATCGTCGAGTGACCTTGTTCTTTCACACTCGTTAATTGGTTCAGAAAAAATTCTATTGGCATGAGTTTACCCCTTTTTCTAGCCTGTAGATTAAGGAGGAAAAAGGTACACCTCGGGAGATTCGTCTCTCCAGGAGAGGTCTCCTCAGCAAGTTTCACTTTTTCGGGATAAGGAGACTAAACCTAGAAAAAGGCAGTGAGTCCATAGTTAAGCTATTTTCAGACTCCTTAAAATTGAAAATATTGTCCAGTGATCTTGTCTTTATCACACTCGTTAAAATGGTTTTGAACAGACGTATTTTCGGTGCTAGTTTACCCCTTTTTTGAACTGACTAAACTACCTTCGAAAAAGGTACCCTAGTGGAGTCTTCTTTTGCGCTTTTTCAGACTCTCTAAAAATGAAAAATCACCGAGCTTACCTTCTCTGGGCTCATTAAAATTACATTGAAGGGCGTTATCATTGTGTCCTATTAATCGCATTTGCATCTCTGCGTCTTTGGCCTAATGTCGGATCCATGTTTCTCTCAACTGAACCTTTGAAGCATTCCTTATACGCAAGCATTGTAGCACTTTGCCTTTGCATCTTGACACCTTGACCCAAGGAGGAATTTTCCCAAGTGTCCTTTCCCTGCACATGTCTCCTTGCTAGTGTGTTCCTTGTGCTTCGAACTAGCATGCTTGTGACACTCATTCCTCCTTTTTAACGCAGCATTATTTTATTATTTTTCAAGCTTTCCAAAATTATTGAAAAAGACAAAAAAATCAAATATACCCCAAAAACAGGATGGGAAAAGTATTTTCTTTTTATGGCATCACAATGAGTCACCCTTGGAAAAAGAACATCCTTCCCTTTGTTCGTCAAGCTTTGGGATTTAATATGACCTTAGGAAGTTTTTCTCGTTACATAGAGTTGTGTCCTCCTCTATTTGGTTATTCTTCCAAACACATGGAGAGTTTGTGTTGCCTCCTGCATCATGAACTTATGTCAATGTCATGTTTCCTGAGTCTAATCATCTGTCATGTTATTTTCCAGGGGAATTTTTACCCAACTTGAATCAGCCTCTCTGCAGTTTGTGTCTTTCCCTCATGCCCAGCCATCCCCAAAAGTCTAATCAAGTCCTTGTTCAAAATCACTGAAGTTCTTTGTCTGATCACAGAGATCCTCTTGTGTGTTCCCCGACGAGTCGTCGAATACCTCGGGGTAGTGAAGTCATACACTTATATTACACTCCTACTCAAGTTTTGAAGATCTTGAATTCTTTGCTCGAGCTCTGAAGGCCTCATCTCCATCCATCAAGTGTCATTGGCTTCTTGAAGATGGATACTATACATGTATATCTTTGATTTTGACATGTAGATCTGATGTGTATTGCTCGTGTCTACACTTTATATAGTTATATGACATGGATATGCAGTTTATTTTATTGGCATCCATGATTTAGTTCATCCCGAGCATGGGTATGCTCGCCTCGGTGAGACAATTATTATTTTTTGCAGATGGCGCCTCCCAAACTCTGGTCTTGGGCTCACTCACTTCGTACGTTGGTGAAGATCTGTAATGTATTTCAGAAATAATATGCTCTTATGACCTCACACATTAGGGGGCATTTGTTATAACCCTAAATTTCACCATACATGCATACATGTTATCAGGCCATCTCACTTGCTATTTTTTCCAAGTCATCATTGAGCAGCTCTTCTTTAAAACCACTATTTCTGAAGATGTACGCGCCTTGCACCACTACTTCCCATGTACACACACTTTTTGCATCGCTACAACTCATGTATGTATGCTTGTTGCACCATTACATCTCGTGTATACCTACAAATGTTGCAAAAATTAAAAAGCTGCAAGGAATTCGTTGAGATTACGGGCTATTGTGTAGTTTTCCAACTGTCCCATTGCCTATAGCCCGTCACCCAACCGAATAACCATCCTTTTGTCATACAAAAGGAGGTGTTGGGGTATCATTCCGAATCCAAGAATAAGAATAGGGAAAATCTGCCCATTTCAATTTCCCCCCTTTCCCCAAGCATTTGCAGCCACATTGTGAGTTTTGAGCCAGAATTCCCTATTCTTTCCTTTTTCCTCCATTGCAAGCCTAATCCATTCCCTAGAGAGAGATGACGAGGAGAAAGATACGTGGAAGCGTAGTTGGAGCTTGGTGAAGAGGATCCCAGACCAAGTTTGAGGATCAGTCGTTGATCTCATTGTAAGTAACTTTGTGAGATTAATAAAAATGAATACTTTTTTTGTCCCGAATATGATGTGTACAATATTTATGTTTGATTATGACATATAACCCACTAATTCATATATAAGATGCATGTTTGTAGTTATTTGTTTGTTTTTTTATGAATTTAGGTCAGCCTTGGGAGGATACTTGTATTCGAGGAACAACCAAATGCAAAAGGACCGACACTGGACGCAGAGTTTAGGGTAGATTTATCAGACCTTTTTACTTTGTGTTTTATGCATGACTGTGGGGTGTATTTGGGGTAGTTGTTAAAATGTAAGAGACTTTAGATGATTATCTCTTCCTACATGTTGAACCCTGGTGTATTCCATAGGGGGGGTTTCCCACTATAGCACTCATCACAAAGTAAATTGTGATGGAAGATTGGTTGTTGTCATTAATGTCAACCCTAGTCATTGGTTTTGGACCGCAAGATTGATGAAGGTATTTGGACATGAAGGAAAATGCACATGCAGATAAAACACTCATGGATGGATAGTATACATCATTTTGTTTCCAGTGGTATGTTTCACGTCATGTGTATCCTCATGGTTGAGGAGAAATGAATTTTTGAAGATGACAAAGTGAATTGAAGAAGAAAGTACATGTAGGCCCTGAAGATAATTAAAGAAAAGAATTACAAAATAATAAATTGTCAGGTGAGCCCTAATGTTAACAAGAAGTGACATAAATGGTATAAATAAATATCATTATACATTCATTTGATACACAAGTCAAATTTCAGAGGAAATCAGAAGTAAAGAAGGTCGGATTTCAAGGGAGGATGAAGTCTTTTGGTGACGTGTTCTAAGGTATGTTAATTACAGGACAACTTACCATTTTTACTATAAATTGTTTTATAGAATGATTCAGATGGAGAAATTTATATGGTATTGAGAAGACATATCAAGGTACCTGTGGTAAAATTTTAAGCTCTTGATTCACTATAATTATGGAGATACACTCTGTGGAAGATAGGGCTTTTTACCAGTTCTGAAGCTAGTCAATAAACATGTGTTCCAGGTAAACCAGTCATAAATTCTTCATAGAGAATCCAAATGAAGTGGGACCAATTTCATTGGAAATAGTACAGACTGTATCTTCTTGTGTGTGAGTTTCAGAATCTGATGTTAAATATTGAGCGTGGGGAATTTTGTACAAGTTCGATCTCCTAAATAAACCAAAATTGAACAAGGTCTATCATTCTCTCTATAAATTCTTTTTGGGGAGGATTCAAGGAGTGAAACTTTGAGAAGTTTCAGAGAATAAATTGAGTAATATTATCTAAAGGATCAAAGTATTCCAAGAATTGAAGAATTGCAGAAATTGAAGAAGTCTCAGGAAGCATTATCAGGTTCTATGTGATGGTTGGTTGATAGTGATGATTTAATGTAAATTTTTATTATCTCTCATATATTATTGGGTGGAAGGAAGGGGCAAGGATGGAGAGTTCAACCCTCTCTTGATATTGGAGTATTGCATATTCCTCTTGGAGTTTTATCCCTCCATTTACATTTAGAAGCTGTAGCTACCTTTGGAAGTCATTACTTCCCTTGAACAATAACTATTGATTATTTCTCATATAGTGTGCATGGTGTATTGTGGTGTATTGGTGTAACTCGTATACTATTTTTCATTGCTCATTGGATATAATTGAATGGTTTAAGTATAATTTGAAAAAGGTTTTAAATTGTACTTGATATTGATTCACCCCCCTCTCAGTATCAACATATGGTATCAGAGCAAGTTACCTTCAGTACAGTTTAACCACTGGAAGGAAGATCCTAAGAAGAAATGGAAGACAAGATTTCAACTGGGATTCCACCATTTGATGGAAGCAATTTTGAATACTGGAGTAATAGAATGGAAACTTACTTGAAATCTCTTGGGGAAGATATTTGGTTCTTAGTTTCTTCAAGATACAATGCTTTGAAGAAACCAAAGATTGAAGCTCAGAAGGAAGCAAAAAGGAACAACAGCTTGGCAATAGATACCATCCTGGATGGATTGACAGATTTAGTAAAATCCAAGGTGGGATCATGTGCATCATCAAAAGAGCTTTGGGACAATCTACAAGACCTTTATGCAAGGGAAGAAGCAAAAGAAGAAGAAGAAGAATTTGAAGCAAATTACAACATCTCATATTTCAAAGAAGCAAATAGAAGTCAGTTATTTTTCTTTAATTGTGAAGGAGTAGGACATGTTGAATTTGAATTTCCTCACCCAAGGATTGAAAGAGATGAAACTTAAGAAGAAAAATCCAATGAAGAAAAAGAAAATCATGAATCATAAATTATTCAACAAGAAGATGAGAATCTTAAAAAATTGAAGCATGTTGAGATTGAAAATAGCAAGCTCAAAGACACGCATAGAAAACTAAGAAGTGAATTGGGTGGTTGTGAAAATACATTTTTAAGCTTGAAGAAACAATTATAAGACTTTGAGAAACTAAGAGAATAAAACATTTCCTTTAAAACTCTACTCGAAGAAGAAATAATAATAGGAGAAGTAAGGAATGTCCAAATGATGAAGAAAGAAGAAGATTGTGAGACACTTGAACAAGAAGTTGTCTCGTTGAGGAAGAGCTTAAGAAACTCTCAAGTGCCAAAAGACTTAACACATCTTGGATGTATGGGTAAAACCTCATACAAAGAAGATGCAAATACCAACAAGAAGGTTGAAGAAAGAGCTACACAGATAGTTGATGAGAAGTGGACCAGGATACCAAAAAGAAGGAATGATTACAAAAGAGATGAATATCCAAGAATACC
>JASDQU010174161.1:1660-16814 GCA_032191745.1 Picea mariana | reverse complement strand
AAAAAAAAAAAAAAAAAAAAAAACTACAAAGGTAGAGACTTACCCATCTCCCCTCGCTCCTCACCAGGAGGCACGAGTATCTCAAGATCTCTAGAAAAATATATCTTTGCATATGGGTAATCCTCGATCACATGGATATGTCGTGATAGCCATGCAAAGAAGTCATCATCGAAGGAATCGTTGGTCCTTCCACCACCCTATCACGGCAGTAATACTACCCATCTACACACTGCAGGAAAAGAGGCATGATGTCCTCGTACTACTTCTCGAGGACTAAATATCGGAGCTCTCTCAAAGAAGAATGAACACAAAATAGTCCCAAACTCGAAGTTCCTTTGTGTCCATTGTTAGCAATCTATCAATTGCCTCTTCATGCACTTGAGCAGTGTGGTACTCGAGTCAAAAATCTGTACATTCAAGCACTGGATAACACAGTTCATCTGTGTGCGAGACGCCTGATGCAAGGCTATTGAACCGGTAATCCACCCAATTAGTAATAATATCACCTGTAGCGGTAGTTTAGTGATCTTACTGATGGGTACCTGGGAGCTCACACGGTTAGTCCCAGTCTCACAGTGCTCGACTATCAGTTTCGATATGTTATTCGGTCCTACAAGAAACGTCCTAAAATTGATTGGTTTCCCTCTCCTTGAGAGGCCAGTCAAAAAATAGATATCCTTGGTGGTGGGCACTAGTGATTGCCCCTCTAGCATGAAGGCCTCTACATCAGGGTGCCAATAGTCAATCAAGGCATTTAGTAGCCTTGGTTGTGCTCGCATAAATGGACACAGGAAGAAATTCAGTAAACCACATTGCATCAACATGGCCATGACATTTGGATCACCTGCAACCAACTCATTGATTGCTTCATGCTCCCTTTCCCTCCACTAGACATACATCCTACCAACACAACAAAGTTCAAGAGGGTTAGTACTTGCCCTTTAGTTTTATTTTTGCTACAAAAGGGGGGGTCCACGCGAGCTGTAGAGGCGACATTCGCATGTACACGTGGGCAGACCTTACTCTGCCTGAGTGTACATGCGGCTTGTCCAGAGACAACCCGCGTGTACCTAGGGCTAACCTTTTTAAGGTCAACGCCCACCCAAAAAATGAACTTAAAGGAAAAATTGAAGAATTGAATAGCAAGATAATGGAGTTTGTACTTACTTGGTCCAAGTGGAAGTTTTTTTCGTCCATTGTAGCTCCCAGAATCACCGTTTTTAGCAAAGGGGGTCTTTTGGCTCCAGAGTCAATTTCCAAATCAGCAAGGGTGATAATGAGCTGTCAGCTTCTATTTATAGACTTTTTGGCCTCTTTTTGTCACTTTTTTGGCCTCCCTTATCAGTTTCTTTATACCAAAAACCATTTAGAGTGATTCAGGAGTTATATGGGAGGGATTTGATTGGGTATTGGGACACTTTTTTTGAGTTTTGAGAAAATTTTGACACTCCATGAAATTTTTTCCAAGAATCAACTTGAGCATATAGGTTAGGTTACTACCCCAACTTTTGCATCTCGTTGTCTTTTTCCTCTGCTATAGGATCGATCCCATTAGGTTGTGACATGGAACCATCATATATTCTTTAGAAGTGTCGCAACTTGGCGGTAGAGCTTTCCATAACATGGATGCCCTAGGTAGGTCCTAGTTGCATTATGGTGTCCATGTCGTCTCTAAAACACTGTAGGCTCGGGAGTCCTTGTAGTCTTTCCTGAATTTGAGTTTGAGCCTCATTTTCATGATTCTTCTTCACTCTTGATCTCACCCTCAGGACTCCCAAAAAACTAACGGGTCTCCTTTTAAGCCCTTTTTAGACCCTCTAAACATGAAAATATTGTCGAGAAATCTTGTGGCCTTTCACACTCGTTAAACTGAAATTTGAAGTCTTGTATGTCCAGCGGTAGTTTACCCCTTTTTCGATCTGGATGGTCAACTGTACGAACAAAGGTATACTCTATAGAACTTCCATTCTTTATAAGAGTACTCTTAGGTATAATTTTACCCCTTTTTCGGGCCTGAGGGACTAAACTTGTGAAAAATAAACCCCCGCGGAGTCCATAGTTAAGCTCTTTTCAGACTCCCTAAAATTGAAAAGATCATTGAGTGACCTTGTTCTTTCACACTCGCTAAATTGGTCCAGAAGAATATTCCTGACGGAGTCCATAGTTAAGCTTTTTTCAGACTCCTTAAAAGTGAAAAAATGGCTGAGTGATCTTGTCCTTGTCACTCGTTAAAATGTTTTTGAATTGACGTCTAATCGGTGCTAGTTTACCCCTTTTTCGAGCCGACTAGACTATCTTCAAAAAAGATACCCCAGTGGAGTCTCCTTTTATGTTTTTTCATACTTTCTAAATGTGAAAAATCATCGATCTTACCTTCTTTGGGCTCATTAAACTTACATCGAAGGACGTTACCATTGTGTGTTTTATCAACCGTATTTGCATACCTTATCCACCAGCTTTGTGACAGTTTGCTTCTGTGTCTTAATACCTTTGGCCGCTGAAGGATTTTTCTCGAGTATCATTTTACTAGAACATCAGTCTTATCCTTGTGCCTTGAGCTTGTATGTTTGCAATACTTGTTCCTCCATTGTAACGTAATATTCCTTTATTCCTTTTCCACAATTATTGAAAAGAACAAAAAAAATCAAATATACCCCAAAAAGAGGAAGGGAAAAGTATTTTCTTTATTGGCAGCATAATGAGTTGCCCTTGGATAAAGCACATATGTTTATTTGTTCATCATACTATGGGATGTATTATGACCTTAGGAATATTTTCTCGCTATATAGATTTATGTCCTGCACCGTTTGGTTATTCTTACAAACATATGGAGAGTTTGCGTTGCCTCCTGCTTCATAGACTTATGATTAACATACATGCTGCCTGAGTCTCATCACTTGTCGTGCTATTGTCCAAGGAAAGTTTGTCACTAAGCCTGAGTCGGCCCCTCTGCAATGTGTCTCTTGTTCACATACCCGACCATCCTGAACATCCAATCAAGTCCTTGTTTGAAATCACTGAAGCCTTCAGTCCGATCATCAAGATTATCAAGTCCATGATCGACGAGCCATCGAAGACCTCTGGGTAGTTCAGTCGTAAACTCATATTACACTCCTACCCAAGTTTTGGAAGATTTTGAAGTTGTTTCTCGAGCTCTGAAGATCTCATCTCCAGCCATCAAGCCGAATCAGCTTCTAGAAGATGGATACTCTATATGTATATCTTTATGATTTCGAGATGTAGCTCCACTGTGTATTGTTCGCGGCTACTCTTTATAGTTATTTGACATGGATATACAATGTATTTGATTGGTAGCCATGATTCTATTTTTATCCTGAGCATGGGTATGCCCGCCTCAGTGAAACATTTGTTATTTTGCAGATGGCACCTCCCGATTCCTGATCCTTGGGCTCAATTGTTCGACACATCAGTAAATATTGGTAATGTATTTCAGCCATCAAATGATCTTATGACCTCACACATTAGGGGGCATCTGTTATAACCCTAAATTGCACCATACATGCTTACCTGGCATCAGGCCAACTCATATCCCTTCTTTGCCAAAACACTGCTGAACAACTCTTTGAAAATCCTCTTGAATAAAGGCCCATGTTCCCTAACTCACTACTGCACACGTGTACACGCTGGCTGACCCAAAACAGCCCGTGTGGACCGACAGAAGCATGAAAAAAGGAAAGTTGCCAATGAAAAAAAAAGCTATGGGTGAGTTAACTGAAACTCTCAGCCATGCATGGTCGAGGGTTCGTCCAAATACCTAGCTCCTTCTAGTCTATAAAAGAAGGGGTAGGGGTACCATTTGGGAGGAGGAAGAATATAGCAAAGAAACTCTGCCCATTTACGTATTCCATTGTCCCAACAATTTAGCCTTTCCTAATGCCAAAGGAGATTTAAAGCAAAGCAGTTGAAGGACAGAAGAAGAGGAGCCCAGGATAAGGTTCAAGGAGCGGTGGCTAGTCTCAACTTTTGTAAGTTGACTCATTTTAATTAATAAAGAGAATTCTTTTCCCATCCCAATTCATGAACTTTTTATGGTTTGATTAGTTTATGTTTGATTTCTAACCCGTGAGTATATAAGTAGTATGCATGCATAGTTGTTGCTCGTCTTGAATGCAGGTCAGCTTTGGAAGGAGTATTGCGAACAAGTAATCAAGCACAATAGAGGATCGACAACAAACGTCGATAACTAGGTAGGTTGATATTTCCATGCATTTACTAAGAAAACAGGATTTAAATCTAGGGATGAAGGTAGAAAGTAATTTCTATTCGGTCATATCTGCATGCAAATTCTAAACTCTATTTGCTAGTCTGTAGGGTGTTTTTCCCCAACAACAACAAGAAAACATCCCTCTAGATTTGGAAATCAATGCCCATGGCATGCATCCACCATTGACAAAAAAATGAAATTAAATTGAAATAATGATAGCCCTATCTTTGAATTTCACTTGACCTGTGCATTCTTCGTTCCTTAGATCATGGATTGCTCTATGTTATGTTCTTCAATTTTTCTGGGAAAGAAAACCACATATTAAATGAGTAGCAATGCTTGTACCATATAGTAGAAGTGATTATATGGAAACCACTATAGTTGTTCATCCATCAACTTAGAAAGACATGAATGAATATCAAAAGTACAATCAATCTATATCATTCTTCTAAGAAAATGAAATTTCTTTCATGCTTAGTGAATGGTTTCAAATGTGCACGATCTTGTTTCAGATTTCTGGATGTAGATTGTGTATGGAGTTTTTGAAACATCCAATGTTTCGAGTGGACACTCCACCCATCATTGGGGACAACTGAAGCAATGAGATTTGAGAAGAGTGCTAAGGGAAGGGAGTTTATAAAGGCTAAGAAAAAGGATGTTGTTATTCTTTTTCATGTAATGAAGAAACTTTAACTTTTGTTTGATGTAAAAGTTTTTATTTCTACAATAAAAATCATAGTCACTATCCATGTTTGGCTAGCTCATGTGATTAGGTTCTTTGAGCTTCATGCATGAGGTATTGGGGTTGATCTCCAAGTTGACTACCTCTATTGCATGCCTCACTCAATGTTTCGACAAATTTAGGCATTGTACCTCACTCAATATCCCTAAAAAAATAATTAGTATGAATAAAGTAGTTTCTTGGTATCACATTGCATGTAGTAATTATGATAAACAATGATGCCCCTTATCAGTACACAAACAATTTATTAACTTTTTGTTAAATTTAATTTGTCATAACAACAAGTTGCTTCATGCTTCAATGCTAAACTAATATAGATTTCATCTCCATAAGACATAATGGGATTATATTAACTCCCACTATTGGAATGGCGAGGGAATTAACATAGATTGTACTAATTTTTCATGCTCAGCACATCTTGGTTATAATTCATGTCATTTCATAAATTGAGACATGTTGTGGTGTAGTTAGTAATTAATGAAAATCCATTCCTCCCCTGGACATTGTTGTACATTCAATGGTTGTCAAACTCATAATGAATCAATATTTATAAAAACAAAAATTAAAAACTACAAGAAGAATAACCCATCAAATAATTGATGGAAAAGAAGACAAGATTTGCTAATCATCAAATGCTCCAATTCACTTGTATTTCATATTTCCACATGGTCACAAAATATGAGTATGGGTCATGTCAACCCCTAAAATGACACATCATACTTTTAGGTCATTTTATGTAGAATGTTAGTCAAATCTAGAATTATGCTCACCATCCATCCCCATCATTTTTTCCCCTATGATTAGGGTGGAGGGAAAAGGCATATTTCATTTCTCATCCATATATTGCCTTTTCATTACATTCCCATTCTTCCCTTGCTCGATCCTACACCCTATATTTCCTATTGTGATCTTGTTGTATCATGTCTATTATGACTAGGGAAAGGGAGGGAGGTAATTTATCCTTCTCATACATGTGTTTCCTTCACTCCTCATTCCTCCATACTCTGATTTCCCTGCATTCCACATTTTGGGGATGTGGACCCAGACTTGGCCACAAACAAGTGTCTATTGATGGCTAAGTGATAGGTAGAAACCATGATGACATGACATAGAGGACAAAGTGGTAGGTGGCATCAATGAGACGAATTTGCACATATGTATGGTGACATAGACCTATAATTGGAAATAAATAGGTGTGAATGGATTATTGAGAGATAGGTGGAAACCATGATGATGTGGCATACAGAATAAAGTGGTAGGTGATATCAAGGAAATTATTTGGTACACAGGTAGGAATTCTACATTATGGTGGCATAGACCCAAATTGGGCAATAAACAAGGGTTCGGTGAGGGCTAAGTGATAGGTGGAAACCACGATGATGTGGTTGTAAAGTAAAAAGTGGTATTTGACATCAAGGAGATGACTTGGAACATGGGTATGGTGATATGGATCCAAACTTGGCAACAGAAAAGGGTGAATTAATCATTGAGTGGTAAGTGGAAACCATGATGATGATGTGGCACAAAGAATAAAGTGGTGGGTGGCATCAAGGAGATGACTTGGCACATGGGTAGAGAGAGAGAGAGAGAGAGGTATTTATGTCATAGAAACAATGCAAGAAACACAATGTTTAGGCATATCTAACTTAGCAATGGAAATATTTTAGGAAGGCATGTGAAAGGGGTACTATACAGTACCTGTAGTGAGAGAATTTTTTTATTTGTGCATAGAGGGAGGGGGAAGATTGAGAAACAAGTATATTCACACCAAAACCAATCATTTATTATGTTGGTAGAAGGCAACACTCCCTTTTTTCTTCCCCCATTGGCATAAGGATCGTGCTATATTGGAGCTTATGTTTTGTTGTGGTCTACATCTCTTATCCACTATGTGATTTTTTTTGTATAGAGAGGTGTGACAATGTGGGCTTAAAATTAACCTGTGGGAATGGATGCGGGAGGAGGTGCATGGAGACCCTAGGTCACATATAATGTAGATTTTTGCAGTGGGACAATATTTGGAATGAGATAGAAAAAAATATTGCAAGGTTCGTCTCTCGCATGTAAAGTGTGTTCTATCTAATCAGATGTGAATATTTCATTCTTCATAGAGAAGAGAATAGGATGTCTATTCAAAGTAAACCATGATGTAAGTTTGTCAAATTTTCTCATATATAGCCCATATAAACGAGGGTTTCATTTTTCTTGTAATGGGGGACCCTTAATTATTTTAGGTGTTGACCAACATGTAGGCCGATATGGATTAAGGACCAAGTAAAACAATTTTTTTTTAGGTTCTAGGTACATCTTCTAGATGAATTTCAACTAGTCTAGCCATGTTTTTTCCTTTGACTTACTTGATTATCCAAACTTTGTTCAATTTGGAATACATCTTAAGCCTAGAGGATAACACCTTATATCCATTGATTAACTTGAATTTCTTGAAATGATTCCTTTGACTCCACCTTTAGTGCTTCTACCAATCATGTAGCCCTAGCGTGTCAAGTTTAAAAAATAAATTGTTTTGTATTAGGTATTGAACTATTTTTGGTATTATTCTATATGGGATGCTTAGATTGAATTTTGTTTTTAATGTATCCTAAGTCTTCCAAATTATGAATTGAGTTTTATAGAGATCCCTAAGGAATTGGATACCCTTTTAAAAAATGTTTTGGTTGAAAAATAGTTAACCTCACCCAAAGGCTTTCCATCTTGTAGGATCACTGAAAACACAACGATTTTGTTCATTGAAAGAGAGCCCCAATTTAAGAGAATCACTTTTCCAAACAAATTTGTATTTGATGGCCTCCCAAGATTTCCACATACTCTTTTCTATAAATGCCCCCTCTATCTTAATAGGGGTAGTGGTGATCATGAGACTCTACAAATTCAAGTTGCTCCAAACACCAACTTGAATCATCAAGTTGAAAACATAAAGATTATCCTAAGCCGGAAACAGAGTGCATTTTTCAAAAAATTATGTTCGTTTATTTCTTAGGGTAATCAGGAAATTGATGAATAACATGTGAAAAACAGAGGAAACGAAAGGATAAAACAAAGATACACTTCACAAGTACAAGTAACACAATAATCCTGCAATTGTTGCAATTGTATTACTGAAATTTGATTACATAAAGCTTAGGTAGTTTTTTCCCATCAATGGATCTGTTATATCCACATGTTTTCCCCCATTTTACATCAAAATCAAATATATATATATATATATATATATAGGAAAAATCATCCCCTAGGCTTAGGATGTCGGTTCTCACTGATTCCCCAAAAATAATAGCCTGTTACATTAAAATTTGGAACTGTATTCCCCAAAAATAGACCAAACTACTGCAAAAAAATAGTGTTGCAATTATGAGTTTGTATCTCCAAAATTTTGATAGATGTGTAAAATATGGAGAATTTTTTTGTAGATCAGTTTGTTCTGAGAAAAAACTTCTCTCGGTTCCTTGAGATTCATCTCCGTTTACCCAGGATCTGCATTGGAAAAATATGTGTCAAACAGGAAAATTTTGAATCCCAAAAATTAGGGCTAAAATATGCTCTTTATTCTCCCATTCTGTAACAACTATGAAAAATATGGGAGAGGTTATTGTTATTTATCCCGTTTTGAGAAAAACTACCTTCGTATTTGAAAAATTCGTTCTCATTTGTGTGGAATCGACCTCGAAAAACGGCTGGTCAAACTGTGCAAAAATGTGCAAAAATGGTTTTCGGAGGGGGGTAGGATGGTAAGTGGTTTAAGGGGGGGTCTGAAATAATAGGGAAGTGACAGTTGGTAAAACATGGTAATAGTAAAAACCACTTTTAGGACCCCCCCTTTTGGTTAAACGTCGGAGGGGATGGGTGGTCCGAAATATATGCATAACCATTGATTTCCTTTGTTTGGTTGGGATGGGATGCGTGATAGGAATATTATATATGAAGTACAAGAGGGGATATTAGTAGACTTAGGATATAGAGTGTATAAGTTGGTTTGAATTTAGTTTTTGTTTTTATTTGTTGTTTTATTTTTATTTTATTGTTTTTTGTTTTATTTTTAATTTTTAAAGTTTTATAATGTTTTGTTTTTAATTGTTTTATTTATTAATTATTTTAATTTATTATTAAAATTATTATTATTACACTAAACTAATAACTAACCTAATTAATGATTTTTTAAATTATTAATTTAATTAGTTATTAAACTGATTAATATTTTACTGTATTATCTATCCTAGGTTATCTAACTTTGTTTTATTCAGGGAAGATTGGCGAGAGATATGTGGCAAGTAAAATGAATGAACAAGGGAGTAAGGGGAACAGAAGTGAATGAAGGATTGGGAAAAAATGGATGAAGGGGAAAAATCATTAAGGAAGTCAATAATCCAAGAGACTTTGTCCTCATAACAATGCTCATGAATTGTCCTCATAACATAGGCTCCATCTGGGGATGGCATTCTCCCTACAAGATGCCAAGAATCGCAGATCTTTGATTTTTCATATCAATGCCTTGGTCATTGGGATAATGCCAAAATCTAAAACCTGTTCTGTCGTGAATCTTATGTGGCTGAACTTCAAACATAAATCTGATCTGTGTACTGAAATATGAACTGAAACTGAAAAGATGTTTGAAAAATGCTCATAGCACCGAGCTTATTTTCACACTGAAAATCTGACTACTGAAAAGATGTTACCTAGTAAGCTTATTTATATATATACAATCCTATTCTAACACTAAATGATTGACTTCAAGTGCTATAAAATATCCAGTATAGCCAATCAAATATTTGATCTAATATCTTAGCTCCTTCATTGTTTTTAATAAAACTCAGAACTAGAGCTTTTAAGGGTACTAGAAACTGATTGTGAGCTTGATCTTCACAATAGAGAGATTTGGAACCATGAAAAACAAAAGAGGCACTAGAAATTGATTGGAACTTTGAAGTGAAAAAATCCTCCATATATATAGCTATGGGATCATGATAGACATGACCTATTTCTTGATGTTCAAAGTATTCAACAAATCTAAGGTCATGATTGGGTATTGCACATATGTTATCTATATCATCATACAATTTCTGATTTGACTGCAAATTTTTGGAAGAACTTTGTAATGAGACATGTTGAACAAGACAATGAAGTTGGTTGTCTCATCAATTTTTTATCATATATGTTTGTAGGCTCATAGTTAGCTAATGGAAAGGACTTTGACTATAGATATTATCCCAAACACCAGCTATTGGATCATGGAGAAACTAAGAAGACTGCTGCAATTTATTATGCAATGGTTCCAATGAGACTACTCGATTTTCTATAGGCTTATCAGTCTTTTCTTCAAAGATATTATCAACATTTTTCTTTAAAAACTGAAATGAACCAAAACTTAATGGTACAAAATTATACTGCATCAATTCATCTGTGGTTTGAAAATCATTGTAAATCAGGGGCTGCAATTCCGGAGCTAGAACAGCTTCCATGTCACAAATGACATCCTAAATTGATTCATAAGAAATTTTCCCCATAATATTGCTTACAACTTACTTATCTGCTTGTTTATAGTTTTCTTTGAGAAATTGAAATGAAGAGAAACATAAGGGCAAACACTTTTCACTTTGAAATTTTTTGCATTTTCTTGATTGCTATCATGATTTCTATGCATTGGATGATTGTTATATTTGAATTGTTGTAACTGAGCTTCCTTCTCCCAAAAACATGCCGCTAGTTGATTTGAATAGTTAGCCTCAATTTTGACCACATAGTCATCATCATACTGATCATACTTGGGTAAATCATCCATATAAGCAATTCCATCAAGCATACACATTAGATCGGTTGATTTCTCTTCCACACGCTAATTTTGAGTTTCATCTTTGTCCATGGATTGAAGTGAATACATAAAAAAATCATTTTTTGATCTATCATACCAAGGATAAGCAACAAAATGATTAGAAACAGTGACCCTTTCTTTTTCTGCAAAAAATGGAACATGGTGTTTTTGAACAACAGGTTCATCTCTCATGATAATGTTTTGCATCATTTCTTTCATTGTGATTACCAGAATGTCTAGTTTCACTTATGAATATGTCAGATGCTCCTTCTGTATGTTTTCCTTCTCTTTTGACTTTAATTTTGTCCTTTTGATTAGAAAAATAGCTTCCACACATATTGTAGTATCATGAATTTATTTGAGTGTTGTATTTTTCCTTTCTCTCAATTCAAATGCCATTTCTGGATCAAAGGAATCCGGGTAGTGTAAGAGTCCTAAACCAGGAGGAGGCTTTATATCATCAGGCATTGAATAGTAAACTTGATTGAATCTAGCTGAAAAGTGTTGCATTGTTTCTCCTAGATGTATTTTCAAATGATTGTATTCTTCTAAAATAAAAAAAGGATTCCTCTTGATCACCCATTTATCAATAAAGACTTTCACAAACTGATGGAAATCACCAATTCTTGTAGCTAGAAAAATTTTGAACCACTCTTTAGCTTTACCTTGCAAAGATAGAGAAAAACTCCTGATACAGACATCATCTTATTCAACCTCAAAAAGATCAAGAAAATGTTCAAAATCCTAAATGTGTTTTTCAGCAGTGATGCTACCATATTCTCCATCAAACCTCGAAAGATATTTGTAATAATTTTCAGGGAAATCATGGAGTATAGGAGGTAAGATGAGAGGCTTGTATCTATCTGGAATTTTAACAGGTGCATGAGTATGTAGAGAAGCTATAAAATTGGTCTTGATCTCTTGAGGCTCATTAAGTTGGATATGATCAACATAGGTTTCATAAAATGGGTCTTGAATAAGATCAAAAGCATGAGGAGAATTTTTATTTACAATCTTCAAAGGAAAGGAATGGAATGCAAGTCTGTGATGCTTTCTCAAATACAATATACATTGGAAAACTCTCTTGATATTCTCAGGAAAAGAGAAGAAATCATTAACAATAAAGAATATAATATCTTGGATAAAGTTCCAACTTGAATACCTAATCTTTCCAAATTGCATTTTCATGTTTTTGTTGTTAATGTCATCCTCCAGTAGAGTCTTTGAATTTAAATTTGAAATTGATTTTTAGTCGCCAGGTGAATAATTCAGCCTGCATGTGTCTAATCACTCTCCACCATCAGTAATCAGATTTGGAACTTGATACACTTTTCAGAAGAATATTCCCCAGTATGGTCGCCACTATGTTAGCGCTCTGTAATTTCTAAGGCTGAGAAATACATAGACAAAGGTAACCACAAAACCACTTTTGAAGGTGGGATCTAGCCATTTATGCCTCAGAGAGGGATCTCTCTATCTGATTAGCTATGTTCTTATGAAATTTTAGGCTAGTTATGAAAGTATTGGGTTTGGTTTTTAAATTGGATTGGCAAGAACAACAAGGGAAATCCATTGGGCAATGGAGTCAGGCTGAGTTGCAATCAAGTCAGATATACAGGAAACCCTGCAGGGCATGATAGACACCTAAACTGGATTTTTAGAATTGAGATGGTTTTGAAGAAAAAGGTGAGAGGATCATACTACACCAAGGCAATTAAGAATCCTGGAATTAATCGTCAAGTTGAAAACATAAAGATTATCCTAAGCCAGAAACATAGTGCATTTTTCAACAAATTGTGTTCGTTTATTTCTCAGGGTAATCAGGAAATTGATGAATTACATGTGAAAAACATAGGAAACAAAAGGATAAAAACAAAGATACACTTCACCAGTACAAGTAACACGAGAATCCTGCAATTGTTGCAACTGTATTACTAAAATTTGATTACATAAAGCTCGGGTAGTTGCTTCCCATCAATGGATCTGTTATCTCCACATGTTTTCCCCCATTTTACATCAAAATAACAAATATATAGAGGAAAAACAATCCCCCAGGCTCAGGAGGTCATATCTAACTGATTCCCCAAAAATAGAAACCTGTTACATTAATATTTGGAACTGTATTCCCCCAAAATAGACCAAACTGCTGCAAAAAATAGTGCTACAATTATGAGTTCCTATCTCCCAAATAATGATATATGTGTAAAATATGGAGAAGGTTTTTGTGGATCAGTTTGTTTTGAGAAAAAATTTCTCTTAGTTCCTTGAGATTCATCTCTATTTACTCGAGATCTGCATTTGAAAAATATGTGTCAAATAGGAAAATTTTGAATCCCGAAAAATAGGGCTCAAAGATGCTCTTTATTCTCCCACTTCGTAATAGATATGAAAAATATGGGAGAGGTTATTGTTATTCATCCCATTCCGATCAAACACCTCCTTCGGATTTTGAAAATTCGTCATCATTTTCTTGGAATCTGCCTTGGAAGACCGCTGCTCAAACTGTGCAAAAATGTTTTCGGAGGGGGGAAAGTGGTTTTTAGAGGGGGGTAGAATGGTAAGTGGTTTAAGGGGGGGAGTCCTAAATAATACGAGGTGACAGCTGGTAAAACTTGGTAATAGTAAAAACCACTTTTCAGACCACCCCCCCCTCCTTTTGGTTAAATGTTGGAGGGGATGGGGGGTCCGAAATATACGCATAACCATTTATTTCCTTTGTTTGGCTGGGATGGGATGTGTGATTGGAATATGATGTATGAAGTACGGGAGGGGAGATTATTAGACTTAGGATATAGAGTGTATAAGTTAGTTTTAGTTTAGTTTTTGTTTTTATTTGTTGTTTTATTTTTATTTGTTATTTTATTTTATTGTCTTTTGTTTTATTTTTAATTTTTAATTTTTTATAATGTTTTGTTTTATGTTTTTAATTGTTTTATTTATTAATTATTTTAATTTATTATTATTAAAAGTATTATTATTACACTAACCTAATCACACGAACCTAGTTACTAATTATTTAAATTATTAATTTAATTAGTTATTAAACTAATTAATATTTTATTTTATTATCTATCCTAGGTTATCTAACTTTGTTTTATTCAGGGAAGATTGGTGGGAGATATGTGGCAAGTAAAATGAATGAACAGGGTATTAAGGGATGCATAAGTGAATGAAGGAATGGGCATGTTATCGCTCAGTTTGTAGGAATGGTTTAAGTAGCTTGAAGACAAGGCTCAAACTGGCGTAACAGGAGCTTCCCTACCCACTGTCACCTCGATGGGGAGCTCTTTCTATTTAGGGTGGCTAATCCCAAGGGAGACATCCCTAGTAACCTGGGGTATTGAAAAGGAAAGATCAAGGATTCGAGGTTCAAAAGGTCAAAGTATATTTTCCCCTTCACAGATTACTGCCAAGAATGATAGTCAAGAGAAGATGGTATTCCACTAAGAAAGGAACCTATTTGCAAGACAAGGCAAATAAAACTAAAATGTGCATACAGTGGTTAGTACTTCAAAGTATTAATGACTATATTTAACACATATGAGCGATAATAAATGTAATTATTGATGAAGTCAATGATTGCAAATAAAGACAAAAGGCTTATAATACTTCTTCAATAAATACAAAGAGATATTGGCATTCGATGTATAAAATCAGATCCTTGTATTATCACAATGCAATAAATGTGCTCATATATAAATATTGTTGTTGCTGCGTCACTATGCTACAAAGGTGACATCAGCCCTAATTCTAAGTTAGTTTTAATAGACAATGAGAAGGACGTTTTGCAAATTAAGCCTATGAAGATAATCAACAACTCAAAGCCTATCAAAGGGTGACAATACCACAACGTTTTAAAGCCAAACAAGAGTTCAAACAAGTATGACGTCACCTTAGGGTTACGGTTAGGTTAGCTAGACAATAAAGGTGAACGTTTTGCTAATTAGGCCAATAAAATTGCTCAACACCTTTATGGCTATCAATGGATGACCTAGCCGCAAGTTTTAGACCAAACAAAAGTTCAAATAGGGCAAGACGTCATCAACAATTAAGGTTAGTAGAATCGCTAGGGTTATTTAGGGTTTCAAATTAAGAGAATTTTAAAAGATTGTTTTGAGAACAAAGGCTCAACGTTACAAGTTTTAGACCAGTGCCTAGGGTATTATGGAGTCAAGGAGAGAGACTAATGGCTTGGAAAGATTTAAACCTAAGGACGGGAGATTTAGGTTTAATGGTGCTACAATGGCAGGGCCACCAAATCAAAACCCTAAGGGGAGGAGGCTCATTCCGGTGTAGCTAAAGCTAGGCCTTATGCTCCTCCCTCTTTCCTTAAGACTCTTTGGCAAAACGACTAGCTTCAAAATAT
>JASDQU010174158.1:29885-41365 GCA_032191745.1 Picea mariana | reverse complement strand
CACGGGCTGTTTCAGCCACGTGAATTGCGCCCTTTGACTGTATCAGCCTTGACTGCTAACTGTCACGGCTCGTGTTTCAGCATCATGGCGGTCTCCTCTGTGTTTCAGCATCTGCACTTTTGAACTGAGTGACAACTCCGTGTTTCGGCATCTGCATTCTCGAACTATGTAGCTGCTCCGTGTTTCGGCATATGCGACCTTAGAATGTGTAGCAACTCCGTGTTTCAACATATGCGTCCTCGGACTGTGTAGCACCTTCCGTGTTTCAGCATTAGTTCAACAACGACTTTCTGTGTTTCAGCATCGGCCTTGAATACTATTCTGCAAATATGGACACTTATGCACTTCTAATCAATGGTTAGGTACGAGAGTGATGTAAAATATCATGCAAAACAGATTAAACATGTAGTGATGAGAAAGGACGTTGTATACCTTGGAATGATCAGTTGGAATGATAGTATAAGTCTAAACACAGGTGGTCCAGGGTATAATGATGGCAAAAAGTATGGGAAAAAAGGTACAATATGTGGTCCTAACAATCACCTAATTGATCTGATCGCATGAGTTTTCACATCATCATTCAATGTTTTAATTGTTAATATTTTACCAAATCATCATGTAGATTCCATATCTCGATTATCCTTTCCTAGGAAAAATGAGACATGGTCGCTAAAAAGACCGTGTGCACTGAGACCTAATTCTACCATTGAGACCCAATTCTACAATTGAAACCATCGATCAAATAAACTAGTTAAAAAATAACAGTTTGGTGGATCCTTCTACTTGGTAGCTACATGATTTTGGTAGCTCAATGGAAATTTCTAACAAATTTTCATAGAGGTTGTCTTTTGGTATCATGATATCTCCACTAACTTTGACAACTATAGAACATGAAACTAGGCCTATAATATTTTAAAGAAAGTTGTAGACGTGCATAAGATCACGGGCACCGTCGGGGCCCCGAGAGTCAAGGATTTCCACAACGCACAACTCTAGGTTTCCCTCGTCACATTTCTCTATGTAGATCTACTGTAAACCATGGACCATTCTATGTTAGACTATTTGGTCTCCATATTAAAGTTGAGAGGAGGAGTAATTAATATTTCATTTGGCTTCTTTACTTTCCAAATGGAATGAAGCTCAGAGACAATATTGAGTATTATACTCAATGCCAATGTTGTAATATCTCTCCCCACCATAGTAGAGGCCGAATGAACCATTCCTGGAAGAAAATAAGCCATGAACACATAGATAATAACTCTTTTTCTATCAATCACTAGATTATTTTTAACCAAAATGGCCACCACCTCTTTTGTTTTGTAGTTGCTTCCCGAATATACGTTGACATGTGAATAATCAATCAAAGATAGAAATTAGATAATAAATGCGTTGAGACCTAGAGCACGTCCTGGAATCCAAATAGCCCTCCTCTTCCACACCTTCCACACATCCCATAAGAGAAAAGAAATTACCAGAACTAACTAAATGCACCAGGCTACCAGATCTTTTGTCCCTAGAAGAATTATAACGTGCACTTCATTTTCCATATTTATTACACCCAAGGAGTTTCTTCAACAAGGGTTGTAACCATTGTACTTTAAAGATACAATGATGGCATTTTCATTTCTAAGTCCATATTTACAGTCGATGGCTTCAGATTTCAGACATGGACCCAACTTTGCAGCAGCATGTGCCACTAGTCATGACACTGATTCCTTCATTTCTCCCATCTCTCTCACTTTTCATATCAATCCCACTTAATCCAAATGCAAGATATCTCTCTTATTTTCCTAGTCCCTCCTGTGAGGGAGTTAGGCCTGGTCCCGCTCTAATACCATGTTGAGTTTTAAAGAGAGATGATATTGTATATATATATATATATATATATATATTATTATTTAATGTGAAAATGGATCACCATTGAAAGATAGATATCCATATAACAACAAGATATATCCTCATGGAAACCATCAAGGGGGAGAAAAACATGAAAAAATTCCTCAGTATAGATTCCTCCAACATGTACAATTTCATGCAATGATATTTCATGAAATCAATAGCAAGGAGACGCAAACACGAACCAAGAATAGCCTCCTAGATAATTGTGTACTACTCTCTTGTACATATGTTCAATGATTGATCAAAATGACTTGATATAAACTCTATTTATACTCTAAAATACCTAGAATACATGAATTATGAATAAACCCTTTCATAATTACACTTAGGAATAACTTCTGAAATTACATAAAATATCAACAACAAACATACCAAGTTTCCCATCATTCTCATGGAGAACTATGATGAGTTCTCTTATGGAAATAAGCTCTCCAATTCCCAGTCAATTGGACATTTTAATATCCTAAATATAATGGGTTGGGATATTATTTCCTTATGGGAAATAAGTGTTCTTGATTCTCTAATCTGGTTGACAAATTTTCACAAACAGTTTGCATGTATTCTACTAATAAACATTTTTTCAAAATATTGCATGTAATACAAATACACCATAAATAGAAGCCTCGACAATATGTGGTATTTTTTTATGAATGAAGATATGAATACAATTATCCAAAGGATACTATGGCAATTGTAATACATCATTGGAAAACACACAATACAAACCAAAAACCTGGAATGATGTTGTGGCCTCGTTAACAGATGAGATCAAACCCTCCAAGTGTTACAACCTCTCCAACAAAATCACTACAACCCAAAATTTAAAACAAACCCCAAGATAAAGCTCCAATATAAATCCTGGATGGATTCCCCCTACCAAACATCAACTCTAATGGAAATCTTGGATGGATTCACCTCTAGTATAGCTAGGGTGGATATTGCACCACCAAAACCAAACTATAATGGTGGAAGGGTTTTGCTAAACCCTAATGAAATAATGGCTCTAAGATAACTTAAAAAATGAGATATCAAATCAAAATGAGGAAGGTGAAGTTTTACCCTTCCTTTATACTTCTCCAAAAACCTTCTAGATCTTTCTCCTTTTTGACCGAATCAAATATGACCATTATTTACCCATTTTTGACCAAATCAAATATGACCATTATTGTCTCTTTTTTTACCAAATCAAATACAACCATTATTTTCTCCTTTTTTATCAGATCAAATATGACTATAATTTTCCCCTTTGTGACCAAATCAAATTTTACCATCATTCTCTCATTTTTTACCAAATCAAATATGACCATTATTTTCTCCTTTTCCTTCACCTATGAGTCACCAAAGTCATTTCCAATGTTGAACAGGGGAATCCAAAAAATGGGACATGAAAATCCTCCCTTCCAAAAGATTGCGTGTTCTCAAGCAATTCCATCACAACCACAGGAACAACTGGTGTAAACCCCCCTTAAGGGATCACACAATCTCCTAGTCTAGGATCGAACTAAACAGGAGCCCAAGTGGCTCTTGGGTCCCCACTTACCATGGGTATTTTTTCTCTCTCGATGCAAAATGTTTCTATTCTCAAGGGTTCTCTTTCTCTCGCAGAGTCTCACATGACCTCAGGCTTCAATTGAAAGGCATAACTCCAGTGCTTTAGAAATTCGATGCTCCGGAGGATTTATCAACACAACACTTCGAAACCAAAAATTCTGAACTAGAGAAGGGATGAAATCCACAGATCTGGTGGTTGGAATTTACCCTCGGATCAACGATCCATGTTTACTTTGGATTCTAGGGCTTTAGGACTTTTCCACGCCAAAAACATACCAACCTAAAATCATTTGAATAGTCAAATTCCGAACGACTCAAAAATCTACGATCCACATTTACCCAACAACTGATGGTTAGGATTTACTCTAGACTTCAAGACTTTGAGAGTTCCTCCACTCCATGAAATAATGACTAACTTCTCTCTCAGTGTCGAATCACCAAACTAATCAGGGATCCAATGAATTACACGCACTCACTAATCTACGGTGTAGATTCACTATGGGGCTTCGAGGCTTCGAGGCTCTCTTCTAACAAACAACTTCAAACTGTCGAAGAAGCGAAGTCCAAGGTAATTGGGGACCCACTTTCGTTATCCCTCCTTGAGCTTCATTACCTAAATAACTCAAAATTTTGTGCACACTTTGCACTTCTCTCCTGATCTTGGGAGTTTTGAAAGTCACCTGCACACTCCTTGTGCTGTCTCTCTTGAGATTTATCAACACTTAACGAAGTGTTGAATCCATGCACTCCTTCCATTATGTCCCTCCTCCTAATATTTTACACTGTTGTGAGTGTATGCACCCTCCTTGCACTCTCTCTGTGCAAACTTATGCTATCTCTCCTGAGATTCTAAACCTATATATGTTTCAGCCTCCACACTCCTTGCATTGGCACTTTTCACTCCTTGCATGGATATTTTAGAAAACAAACAATTGAAACCTATAAATTACTTCAAGGACTAATTCAACCAACCATTTGGATGCATACACACACACAAAGAAGAGGAAAACAACATAGCATTATCTAATTACTCATAGATAAACAATATTCACAATCTCAAGAATTGAAAGTAATTATATTTTGTTGTATTCCTTCAACAATAGTTTACAAGAGATTTTCAACAACCTTCAACAATAGCACAAAAATGACAACAACTTCCAGGAGCCTCTTAGTAGTGATAACAATAGCCTCCTTTGGGCATAGATTAAATTTATTTATACATGAAGGGGCTTCCCTAGACTTCCCTCTATACTATTCTAGTGCTTTCTTATCATAATTAAAAGCATCCTACCACTAGTCTTATTACAATAAATGAAAAATTACAATTCAGATATGAGTCGCCGCTCAAAATATGTACAATCCTACAGGAATTAAAGGTATTTACAATATCATGGAGCATATACAAATGATATAACATGAAGATCTCATGGAATATTTAATTACAAGGTCTCAAAATTAAAGTGACACACCCTCCTTAGGTGTGCCAACACTTGTTCTCCAACCTCAAATTTCACTTATTTTCCTCTTTGATCTATTATGTTCTTGTATCTTTGGCTGCTATCCTGTAGTTTTCCTTTGACTTGGTCATGCAATCTTTGCATTTCTGCAATGAAATCCTCTACTCTTTCTCTTCAAAATTCATCTTGTCCCAAATCTCTCAATTCTGAAATTTCGTTGCGATGCATTCCGTACAATATCTGGAATGTACTCTTACCAATACTCTTGTTTGGTGATTCATTATATGGAAACTCTTCTTGAGGAAGAATTTATTCCCACTAGATGTTATGTTCAGTTACCAAACTTCTTAGTAGATTCCCTAGGCTTCTATTCACTACCTCAGTCTATCCATCTATCTGAGGGTGATACACTGAACTAAAAGACAAATGTTTCCCCAAATTCTTCCACAAAGTCCTCCAAAAGTGTCCCATTATTTTGTGTCTCTGTCTGAGACTATACTTATGGGTAACCTATGCAATCTCACAATCTCCTTGAAAAACAAATTCTCTATGTGAGTAACATAATTGGTTTTCTGAAATGGTATAAAGTGTGCCATCTTTGAAAATCAACCAACCACCACAAATATCGAATAATTTCCCCTCTGGGTTCTTGGAAATCCCAGAACAAAATCCATACTTATAGTGTCCCATGACCTGTCTGGAATAGGAAATAGTTGGTACAACCCTGTGTTCTGCTACTTTACTTTAGCATATTGGAAAATTATGCATTCTTCCATGAAAGTATTCACATTATACATCATGCTTGGCCAATAGTATGAATAAATCAACTGTGCATATGTTTTATCATGGCCAAAATGTCTAGCTAATCCTCCACTATGTTTTTCCTTCAGCAAATTGTCCCTCATTGAGAATTTTGGGATACACAATTGACTTCCTTTGAATACAATTCCTTCTTGGATTATATACTCCATCCATTGGATTTTATCCCTGAATAAAGGATTTTCACAATCTTCATAATCCTCTCTAAAATCTAGGTCTTCTTGGTATGTCTCCTTAAGGTGTTCAAATCCCAAGGTCTCCACTTGAAATTCCTGCAAGATTAAACATATTCTGCTCAAAGAATATCCAACTTTGTTATCACTCGCACTATTATGTTTAATGACAAAAGTGAAATTCTACATGAATTCTACCCATTTGGAATTCCTCTGGTCCAATTTCTCTTGTCTAGTTATGAATTGAAAAGCGTGGTTGTCAATATACAAAATAAACTCCTTCATTAGAAGATAATGTATCCACTTTTTCAAATATTGAATTATAGAATACAATTTTTTGTCATATGTTGAATACTTCTTCTTAGCATCATTCAACTTCTCACTAAAATAAGCAACATGCTTATCATCTTGACTTAAAATTGCACCGATGGCCACTCCACTTGCATCACATTTGACTTGGAAGGTCTTCCTAAATTTTGGCAAAGTTAAGATAGGTTGTTCGATTATATTTTATTTTAACACTCTAAATCCTTTCTCAGCTTCTTTTGTCCAGTCAAAAGATCCATGTTCCTTCTTTATAGTATCCAGTATGGGTGCACAAATACTACTAAAATTCCTAATGAATTTCCTATAAAAACTTGCTAACCCATGAAAACTTCTTACTTCAACCACTCTTCTTGGAGAAGACCACTCTCTTATAACCCTCACTTTTTATGGATCCATCTTCAATTCAGCTGAAGATATTAAAAATCCCAAATATACAATTTATGTATTCATATATGTACACTTCTTCAGATTTACCAACAACTTGTATTGTTGCAACCTCCTCAACACCATCTTCAAGTGTCTTAAATGCTCCTCCTCAGTCTTACTAAAAGCTAGAATATCTTCTAAATAGACAATTACAAACTTCCCAATAAAATATTTGAGCACTTTATTCATCAATCTCATGAATGTACTTGGAGCATTTATTAATCCAAATGGTATAACAAGCCACTCATACAATCCTTCATTTTTTTTTAATGTTGTCCTCCATTCATCTTCTTTTCTCATTCTTATCTGATGGTAACCACTTGTCAAATCTATTTTGGAAAAATATCTAGCTCCACTCAAACAATCCATCAAATCATCCATTCTGGGTAAATGAAATCTATACCTGATCCTTATCTTTTTGAAGGATCTGGAATCTCTGCACATTCTCCAACCTCCATCTTTATTTGGGCTCAACATAGTTGTTACTACACATGGGCTCAGACTTTCTCTGATCAAACCTTTGTCCAACAACTCTTGGACCTACTCCTTGATTTCTTCATTCTCTTGAGGCGTTAATCTATATGATTCTTTATTCGACAAAATTTCTCCTGAAATAAGGTCAATATGGTGACTAATACTCTTGATAGGTGGCAAAGTATGAGGCAACTCATCCACCACAATGTCAACAAACTCATCCATCAATTCCTAAACTTCTACAGGAAAATTATTCATAGAATTTTTTGTAAGGATGAATCTTGTCTTACCTATAACAACAAACTGAATTTCATAATCTTTCTTGAGTACTTTCAAGAGATCCTTCCCACTGATGAGAAGTATACTAGGACTAGCCTCCCCTTTGACTCCCTTATATTCTAATGGTAACAACATATGTTTACACCCATTTTTCTCAAGCTTATAAGTATTCTTCCTCCCATCATGTATGGAATTTGTCTCATAGTTCCACGGCCTCCCAAATAGAACATGACAAACATCCATAGGTATGACATCACATAAAAATTCATTCTTATAACTACCAATCTTAAACTCAACTTTACACTGTCTACTTACCATAACTTGGTGTCCCTTTTGCAACCACGAAAACCTGTATGGACTCAGATGTGTTGTCATCTCCAACTTTGGATTTTCCACCATCTCCATGGGTACTAAATGTTCAGTGCTCCCATTGTCTATGATCACCTTGCATACTTTGTCTTTAGTCTTGGAAGAAGTTTTGAATAAACTGTTTCTTTGGACCGGTTCCCATACCTCTTTTTCTAGCTTCACAAGAGTCTTTATCAGCATAAGTGATCTTCCTTCTTCAGTTGTTTATGCCTTCATCTTCACCTCCACATTTCTCTGTTGCACTTGTTGGACACACCTACCACAGTTAGAGGGGGGTGAATGAGTGTGGGGATCTTTTTCCCAAAACTTCCCTCTTACACAAAAAGCATTAGTTAGCATTCAACATTTTAATCATTACTCATTGTTGTCATTTATGACCAGTTAGATGTGAACACATATAAGCAACATAAATCAGCAATATATCATCAAAAAGTCATCACCACAAGGAACACAAAGAACACAAGATGTATTTGTAGAAATTTCAATACAAATTATGTATTTCCTGGATTCTCTTGATCTAACAATTATATGCCACTGTTAAATACATAATCACTTTTACAAATATTCTTGCGGAATTTAAAACATGATCGCCAATTGCAATATCAAGAAGAAAGATCAATTGAACATAACACAGATGTTTTACTGGGAAAGCATAAAGCTAAAAACCCCACTATCATATATTATGTGTATCATGGATCATGAAACAATATCATACAAAACTCTAATCCAAGAGCTCTTAGTACAATACAATCGTCTCACACTATCATCCAAAAATCAATAAATACATGTGTCAATTCTCTGCCTCCAGATAGCCTGAGTCCTTTACGCAATCCCTGGAATGGAAATCCTACAAATGAATTCAAATTCCTCTTTCCTAGGCTGGGCATTGCTCATGGGCACATCCACTATGTGTTTGATTGCATGAGTGAACTTCACTCAAATCACAACTGATAGCCAAACTGTCCCTTTCACCTCTTATCTCAACTGGGTCTCCACTGGATTTGACATGCATGTAGTTAACAGTGATAAATATTCAGTTGCATGTGAGTTCACTGATTGTGAATTAATTAATAATTAATTCACTGAACTCTCACTAGTGTAAGTTCAGTTACAACTAGTACAACTAAGATTAACTCACTTAATTGAGTTAAACTACTTCACAACTCACATAACTACACTTATAAATCTATTACAACTTCAAGTCACTTAGTTACAACTAATTCGACTTCCATGTCCCACCAATCAACCTTTGAACTCGAATTTCATATAGCTAACTGATTTTCCATTTCACTTAACTATTTTCAAGTAATTATGAGATAATAGATTAATATTTATTATCCAATTTATTTAAGGGAAAAATAAATTAGACACACATTTCTTGTTGACTTTTAAACACTCCCTCTCAACAAGAGATGGATTATCCTTCACCCCAATCCTGTTTCTATGGTATTCAAATTTTCTCCTGGTTAGTGCCTTTGTCATAATGTTTGCATCATGATCTTCTGTAGGAATGTACTAAAGCAACATGATCTTCTACTACACAAAATCTCGGAGATGATGATACTAGATATCTATATTCTTAGATCTATCATGAAAAACAATATTAATCGAGAGTTTAATGCAACTCTGATTATCACAATGAGTCACTGTCGGATCTAAATGAGAACCAAACAAACCAACCAATATCTTTATCATCCATATAGCCTCAGGTGCATCTTGACTCCCTGTCATGTATTCCTCTTTTGCTAAACTGAGTGCCACAGATATTTGTTTCCTGATGTAACAAGAAACAATTGTAGATCTGATACTAAAGATCCCCCGTGATGTGCTCTTTCTGTCTATTGGGTTGCCCGCCCAATCTGCATCTGTGAATCCATGCAACTTCACCTCATCCATTTGTCTATACCATAAGCCATACTCAGATGTGCCCCTCAAGTATCTCAGTACATGCTTTCCCAGCTTCCAAAAGAGCTTGGTAGGCTTAACCATTGCTTGACTCAGCTGGTTAACCGCATAAAAAATGTTTGGTCTTGTGTTCACTAGATACATTAGTGAACCCACTAACTGTCGATAGACAGTAGCATCCACTACCTCTCTAGAAGTAGCATCCTCTTTCCTCCAGTTTCCTAGAAGAGGAGTATCCATGGGTTTGCATCCCTCCATGTGAAACTTACCCAGTATCTCCGTTGCATAATTTCCNCCAATCCAAGGAAATAATGAAGAAGGCCCAAATCCTTCATCTCAAACTCCTTTGCAAGGTCCTCCTTGCATGAGTGTATCAGTTTCTCATCACCAGATAGTATTAAATCATCAACATAAAGAACAATTATTAAAATCTTACCCTCCACCACAATTTGGTATAGGTTTGCATTGGCTTCACTTTTGATGAAGCCCAGTCCGGTGAAATAGCTGTCTATCCAAGTGTACCAAGCACGAGGTGCTTGCTTCAGCCCATATAATGCTCTCTTCAGTCTGCACACATGTGACTCCCTGTCAAAGATCTCAAAACCTTATGGATGCTCAATGTACACTTATTCCTCAATGATCCCATTGAGAAACACATCTTTTACATCCATCTCCTGAATGCACTAGCCCATTTGAGCTGAGAGTGAAAAGATGGATCTTATGGAAGAGTACCTTGTGACAGGTGCAAAGGTCTCATCATAATATATCTGTGATAAGTCTCAAGCCACAAACCTGACCTTGTATTTCTCCACACTTCCATCAACAACTTTCTTTACCTTGTAGATCCATATCGAACCTACCATTGATTTGTTGGCCGGTCTTGGGACAATTTCCCATGCATTGCTTTTGACAATGGAGTCATACTCCTCCACCATAGCATCAACCCAAGTGGGATCCTACACTGCTTCCTGAATGGAAGATGGTTCAATCACAATACATTTTCTAATGAGATCCATGTATCCAGTAAATCGATCAAGAGATTGTCTCTGTATACACTGTGAAGTACGGGCTCCTACATTCTGTGCAACATCTAGTCTCATTCTATCAGCTTCCATGGTGTGATTTGTGCCATTTATTATGGTTGGCTCTTCTTGAGTGGTTTCCTCCACTCCATGAACCTCCTCATGTGGCTGATCCACATCTTGAGACTCATCTTTGGGAACCAACATTTCCTCCTCTGCATGCAAGTATAGCTCCCTCTCAAGTGACAACAACATGGCTTTCCCCTCATCGAATTTTATACCCCACCGCATAATAGTCATCTTACTGTTAGGAAAATACACATGATAATTATGGTGTGTTTCTATGTACCCCACAAATATCCCAACTTCAACAGTCGGTTCCAACTTCTTCCTGGAATCCTTGGTCACATGCACATAAATAGATGAGCCAAACATATTAAATGAGAAACATCAGATTTCTTACTAGGGAAAGATTCTTCAGGTGTACTCATTGCAAGTACTCTATGAGGACAATATTTTTCAACATAAACCACGGTTTTTCATGCTTCTGCCCACAAATGCATTGGTAGGCCCTGATCATGCAACATCGCTCATGTTGCACCCACGATCATTTTGTTCTTCCTCTCTCTGACCCCATTTTGTTGTGGGTTATGAGGCGCTATGACTTCTCTTCAAATTTCTTCTTTGTTGCAGAAGTCTTTGAATTCATTAGAGATGTATTCTCCACCATTATCGCTCCTAAGAGATTTCACTTGCTTCCTCGACTCTTTCTCCACCAA
>JASDQU010174158.1:1798-22417 GCA_032191745.1 Picea mariana | reverse complement strand
GTTCTATCATCACTTGATTCTTTATCTTCACTTGAAATGTTTTCAAGATCACATTTAGAAATAATACAATCAAGGGTTTTTGGAGATTCTTTACCTTTAATGATCTTGATGGAGTGATCTTCAATATCTTCCTTCTTCTTCTTGCTTTGACATGTCTCCTCTAGCTTTAGCTATAGATCCTTGGTGGAAGTGCATTGTCCCACACTCTCTTTGATAGGGCTTGAGAGTTCACTAAGAATGGCCTTGAGAGCCAATACATCACTCTTCTTTTCGTCCCTTTGATCTGCAAACTTTGACTTGTTCTTCAATGAAACTGATCCACCAATGGATGCCTTCCAAATAGTTTCTCCCATTTTCGTCAAATCTACTCTCATCTCTATTCTCCAAGTAGAATAGTTTTCCTCATAAAGGATTGGAACTTCATCATCCATTTATGTGTTTATGGATCTCCTTCAAGCTTGTTAAGCCTTGTAGTGAAGGCCCACTCTAAAACCAATTTTTGGACACCTACCACACTTAAAGGGGGGGTGAATGAGTGTGGGGCTCTTTTTCCCAAAACTTCCCTCTTACAAAAAACTCATTAGTTAGCATTCAACATTTTACTCATTACTCATTGCTGTCATTTATGACCAGTTAGATGTGAACACATCACCACAAGGAACACAAAGAACACAAGATGTATGTACAATTTTCCTTTTATTATGGACTACAATCCTTGGGTTTTTTAGCAACAACTAAATATAGTACAACTCTACAAGAGCACCAACTCTATCATGCAAGACTCAGCTTACACACTCAACACCAATTGAGACGAGGCAACAATCCTCAATAGATATCAATTTGCAACAGGTATGCGACCTGTCAGTAGTGCAACATGCATATGTACGTGCCCTACCAATAGTATAGCCCGTGTGTATATGCATACAAGAAGTACTATAGCCTGTGTATACGCTCCCAAACAGTACTACAACATGTGTATACCTTATGAGATATTAGAGTTTATCCTTCAAGATCAACTCAGATCCTCTACAACCAATTTATCATTCTCTTTTGTTTCTCACTATCCAAAATGACCACCAGCCAGTCACAACACATCTAAGATCTCCAATAGGTTACTCATGCTCCACAACTAATCAATATGAATGCTACTCAATCATGCATAAGTAATCTACATACTATAGCCATTATATCAGTACTGAATCATAAGAGTGTTTCTCACTCCAACAACCAACATAAATCACATCATAGAAATCATACCAAGAATGCCCTATGAATTCAAAACACAACAAGAAATACTATCCATCAAGAAAATAATGTAATCAAACCAGTGTCTTAGTGATAGATCTGAGCCCATAGAATGCAGATATGTAACCTGCTTCTGTCTTCAACAACTTGTCATCAACTCAACCAAAAATCTCCATGATTTTATCCATTGTACACTCCTTGTACACTGACAACCCACGTACTATACGCACCCTTTACACAGACAACTTGCGTATACACACCCTTTACACAGACAACCCGTGTACGCACTAGAAAATAGGGTTTTTCTGTGATTCTGAAAATTCCACCGTCGTGATCTCAGACTTGTCAAAACTTCAATGCGTCCATGAGATCCTCCTCATGCTCTCTTTCTCATAATAGATCTTTAATCATGCTCAAGAGATCCACACAAAAATTCTCTCACAAGAAGCTCTCCATCAATACTCCAAAAGATATTCTCACAAAAAGCTCTCCATTGATCCACAAAGGATGATTTGCAAGAGGCCATTGATATCTTATTTATACTTTCATCCTCTGCGTCACTTAACCCATTTCTAGGTTACTTAACCTATTTTCCTTATTTTAGGGTTAACCACTTTCCATAAATATAAAGTTCTCCAATACTTTATCATTTAAATATTCCTTCTAGATTTTGTCACTTCTCTTTATTATTTAAATAATCCACCTTGACTTTGTCACTTTACTTTATCATTTGAATAATGATTTCTTCTTTTAGGTCATTTTCACTTCTTTGACCTTGGATGCTTCAAGCCTTCATATGGGGTCCTTCATCTTCGTAGGGCCATAACTCTCAAACTATGATGAGTTATGTGACGTTCCACATACCACTGAAAATGGCATGACAAGCACTATCCAACTAGAATAGTTTCACCAACAAATACATCGATCTTCATATCATTATTACGCATACAAGAATGGGTCCTCCAACCATTCTTCTAGGATAACTCAATCCACAAAGCGTCTTCCTATGAGGGATTTCACCATAAGGGGATCACTTTGGAGTTCATCCATTTGTGCACCTTATCAACCATCATAAGACTATAATGATTCATCCTTGCATCAATCCACCACCGCATCATATACATCAACTATTCATCATGTATCAATGACAACTCATTGATTTATCTTCATCATATCAATGACAACTCATTGATCCATCTTCACCTATGCATTCTCATAAAGGACAATACATATTACATTACATCAATCATCAATCAATCAATTGACATCAATTATTCAAACAATCACTTGACATCAATCAATGACATCAATCAATCAAACCATTGGCATTAATGACAACATGATCCAACAACACCTCATAAATGTGAGCTTCTCTAACTCCTACATTCTTGTTTTCTGGATATTGAAAATACATGTGCCCTATTTTCCTACAAGCATAACACTTGACGTATCCCCCTCTACCTCTTCCTCTACCTCTCAAAAAATGATTTCTTCCTCTAGAGGATCCTCCTCTAGATTTTACTCCTCTATCTATTTTACTTTTAATCCTCCACCTTCTCCTCTGGGTCTATAGAATGTTTCTCTAGTTGTTCCTCTTTCTCTATCAGGACTCTTGCCCCTATTCCTCTAAATCTACTTTCAAGCCAATTGTTCTTCTTCTTTTAGGGCTATCTGATAAGCATCCTCTACATTCCTCATCGTTATCATACTAATCTCAACCTAGATTTTATAACTCAATCTAGTAATTTACCTAGCATATTTCTCTTCATCATTTTCCCTATGTCATGCTCTTATATTCAACTTATAAAATTCTTCAATATATTCCTTCACCATCAAACCTTTCTATCTCAAATTCTACAAACTCCTAAACAGTTTCAACTGATAATATGTGTGTATGAATTTATCCTTGATCTTAGCTACCATTCTATCCAAACTCTTAATTTTGGTATTACCTTTCTTTCTTCTATCATCTTATAGCTCGTCCCACCATAAAGATGAAAGTCCCTTCAACCTAGCCACCACATTCTTTACTTTATTCTTATCATCAATATCCTCATAATCAAAATACTTGTCTAAAGAAATTATCCAGTCAAGCAATTCTTATACATTCAAATTACCTTCATACATCAGAACATCCATCTTTGCTCTAGTTCCTAGCTTGGAAACAACTCTCAACAATCACTCCTCTATTTCTTGTTCTCCTACAACTTCTTCTTCTTGTAGATCTTCACTTTTAGCCTCACCAATATCACTAGCCTATGGTGGTATTCTTTGTGTTGTTTCCATGGAATCCAACCTTCCACAAAGTTGTCTCATTTCCTCCTCCATAGCTTCATTGACTACAGGTCTCTCCCTGTGTCACCTCAGAGGCATGATTCCAAATATTTCTTCTCACATAGATTATTCCTTCTCTGATACCACTTGGTCAAAACCCCCCTTAAGGGATCGCACAACCTCCCGATATAGTATCAAACTACACGAGAGCTGAAGTGGCTCTCAGGTCCCCACATAACCCTTAAACGTTTTACCATAGGCCTTTTTTTTCTCTCCATGCCAAAGATTTATATTCATAAGGGTCCTCTTTCTCTCACAAAGTCTCACATGACCTCAGGATTTGATTGAAATGGGTAACTCCGATGATTCACAAATTTGATGTTCCAAAGGATTTATCAACAAAACACTTTGCAACCAAAACTTTTGAACTCGAAGGGCCTAAATCCACAGATTTGACGGTTGGCGTTTACCCTCAAATCAACAGTATGTTTTTAATCTAGACTCTGGGGCTTCATGAATTTTCCATGCCAAAATGATACCAACTTAAAACTGTATGAATAGCCAAATTCCAAACAAATAAAAAATATACGGTCCATGTTCACCCGATAACTGACAGACAATATTTACTCTGGGCTTCAGGAGTTTCTTCACTCCATGCAATAGTGACTAACTTCTCCTAGGGTGTTGAATCATCGAACTACTCAGGGATCCAACAAATTACACTCTCCCATTGATCTATGGTGTATATTCACTCTGAGGCTTCGAGACATCAGGGCTCTCTTATGAAAAAAAACTTCAAACCATCGAAGCAACGAATTTCGAAGGACTTGGGGATCTACGCTCACTATCCCTCCTTGAGCTTTGTTACCTAAATAAATCAAACTTTGGTTCAAACTTTGTGATTCTCTCTTGATCTTGGGACTTTTGAAATTCACCTGCATAATCCTTGTGCTATCTCTCCTAATCTTTATCAACCCTTAGCAAAGTGTTGAATCTATGCACTCCTTGCACTATGTCCCTCCTCTTGAGATTTTTCACTATTGTGAGTGTCGGTGCACTCCTTTCACTCTCTATGTGAAAACTTATGCATCTCTCCTAAGATTGTAAGCCTATAGATGGTTTAACCTCCTCACTACTTTCATTGGCACTGTGCACTCCTTGCACCGAGATTTTAGAAGAGAAACAATTGAAACTTATAACTTACTTCTAGGAATCATTCAACCAACCATTTGGATGCATACACACACAAAACATAGAGGAAAACAAAATAGCATTATCCAATTAATCAGAGATAAAAAGTATTCACCATCTAAGGAATTGAAAGTAATTATCTTCTTTTATATTCCTTCAACAGTAGTTTACAAGAGATTTTCAACAAACTTCAACAATAGAAACAAAAATGACAACAAATTCCAGTAGCCTCTCAGTAGTGATAACCACAGCCTCCTCTAGGGATAGAATAAATTTACTTATACGTGAAGGGGATTATTGAGACTTCCCTCCAGACTATTCTAGTGATTTCTTATCATAATGGAAAGCATCCTACCACTAGGCTTATTACAATAAACGAACAATTACAATTCAAATATGAGTCGTCGCTCAAAATATGTATAATCCTACAAGAATTAAAGATATTTACAATCTCCTGGAGCATATAAAAAGGATCTATCATGAATATCTCATGGGATATTTAATCACAAGGTCTCAAAATTAAAGTGACATGCCCTCCTTGGAATCCAAACCAACTATAATGTGTTGTGTTGGATGATGCGTCATCTTCCACCCTGCCTTATTAAAGTATGATTGTGATGCTCGTGCATTAACAATAAACCAAACCCAACTAAAAATAATGATGATCCTTGGGTCCCAAACCACTCTGAAATATGTGGAGCACCTATCACCCACAATATTGTCCTACAATGTGCTAACACAAGGGGCCTCCTGAAGGTGACCTATAAACATAACAATCAGGTAGTGTGAAGACTCAATGCACTCTTCATAGAATATCCCCTCTAGGAAACTAATTCATTGATCCATATGATCCTAAAAGTAACAAATCACTCTCCCATCTATAACAACTGCCAAACTATCAAACCATGAAATCCCATGGTCCCATGTCATCACCAAAAAGGACTCACCCTATTGTTGTTGCACCACTCTGATCATAAATATCTGATCCTTCTTCCTAGACTGTATCCTCCACTCCTGTAACCCCAAATTTTAATGCCTCAAAGATCTATCCCCATTATTGATGATTATTTCCTACCATTGAATCTTAGTGGAGTCACCCAAACCAACTCTAAAATCATACATCTAGGAGGATTCTATGTGGCCACAAACTAATAAGGCATCCATCACACCTAGTCTCCAAATATCAAAGGGAAAACCCCTAATACTCCAACACCCCAATCCTACTACAATCACCCAAGGATCATCTGGAAAATATCCTAACATATCGTACACAAAGTCCCTCCATGTGAACACAAGGATATTGTAGGTGGTAAAGTCACTAGGATCCCAAACTAGCTTGTATGATGTGAAGCACTCTCTACTCATAGCACTGCTCTGCAAGGTGCTAATACAAGAATCAATGTGACTGCTTCTAATAATCCAAGAAATCATGAGTTGCATAAAATCGTTCAAATCCTCACAAGACCACTCCTCTAAGAAACCACACATAGGCCTCGAAAACGTAAACTCCAAAAATCCAAAACCGGTGCTCTCCTCTCTAATCATAGTTGATCTTTCAAACAATGTAATACTAGGGTCCCAAACTAATCCTCGAAAGGAACCACCATGCTAATGTTGCACCACTATGATCATCATCGCCAGACCAATGTTCCCAGTCTATTTCCTCCTCTCCTAGAACCCGAAGCTGAACTCCCTGAAGGGACTGAGACCACTATCTTGAATCCCCCATTGCGAAGGTGTCTCAACAAATTCACGGTCTGCCTCAAGTTTTTCCTTCCATATATAGTAAGTATCAACCTCTCCTCTATTGATATCCAAAAAATAAAACAAACCAATCACTATCACTGCTTTGTCGATCATCATCAACTGAGGAAATCTATCACATAGATGAATTTACGGATCCCACCACCAAATTGGAAGTCCACCACTTCCAATACATAGTATATTTTTTTGTTCCATATTGGTAAACATTGGATTCAACATGATCCAAAGGTTTCTATTGCAGCTACAATAGATCAATGGAAAAAACACAATACAAGACAAAAACCTAGAATCATGGTGTGGTCTCCTCAATAGATGAGATCAAACCCTCCAAGTGTTGCAACCTCTCCAAGCACATCATTACAACCCAAAACTGAAAAAGAATCCCAATATGAATATCCAATAGAAATCCTGGATGGATCCCCCCTATCAAACTGACACTCTAATGGAAATATTGGATGGATTCTCCTTTGGTATAGCTAGGGTGTATATTGCACCATTGAACCCAAATTGTAATGGTGGAAGGTTTTTTCTAAACCCTAATGAAACAATGGCTCCAAGAGTACTTAAAAAATGAGAGGTCAAATCACTATGAGGAATGTGAAGTGCTCCCCTTCCTTTATACTTCTCCAAAAACCTTCTAGATCTTTCTCCCTTTTGACCAAATCAAATATCACCATTATTTTCCCTTTTTTGACCAAATCAAATATGACCATTATTCTCTCATTTTTTACCAAATCAAATATGACCATTATTTTCTCCTCTTTGACCAAATCAAATATAACAATTATTGTCTTTTTTTTATCAAATAAAATATGACCATTATTCTCTCTTTTTTTATCAAATCAAATATGACCAGTAGTTTCTTCCTTTTTATTAAATCAAATATGACCATTATTTTCCCCTTTTTGACCAAAAACAAAATGACCATTATTCTCTACTTTTTTACCAAATCAAATATGATCATTGTTTTCTCATTTTCCTTCACCCATGATCCACATAAGTCATTTCCACTATTGAATAGGGGAATCCAAAAATGGGGACATGATAGTCATGTTTGTACTTGGCGTCAAATCCTACAATGGAGCATTCATCACCATGATGACCAAACTACGAAAAACCTTATTGAGAGACAAAGTATTATCCATCTTCTGCATGTGAATGATTTGAAAATTCATGGACAAATCTAACACATTCATTTTCATAATGGCATTGGGTACTATCAATTTGAGAAGCTACGAGGGMCAGTCGTGTTGGGAGCTCCAGAATAATGGTGGAGGTGACATTATGATTTCCATATGCAACAGGTGGGTTTCCATTGTACTCGGTCCATGCACCACATAATCCACAGTCAAYGCTTGTTCATGCAAGTTAGTGGACACCCCATCCACAGAAACATCATCACCTCCTTTAACTATGTKMCATTACTCTTTATCCTACTTCAAATCRRTGACRTTMTTCTCTTAACATTTGATCCCTGCTCATGTCATTTCAAAGACTTGGGTTCTCCAGATTCATTCATAAGTTGTAATGGATATTATGACCATGAACTTGGATTATTATTGTCTTTGTGTCTGCCTCATTAGTGCTACGTCATGGATCCTCTATTTATTTCCTTTTGTGGGTTATCTCCTTTCCTGGCTTCTCAGTCTCCTTGTTCATGCCTATGTTTTCTCTCTCATCCATCATTGATTCTATGTTCCTCACCTTGTTTCGAATTCCCAATGCTCCTCCTATCCTGCCCTCGACCATGGCCTATGGTGGCTCTTCTTGTCTAAGTAGAGGAAATCATCTTCATTCCTCCAACTCATGTCTCATCACCACTGTAGAATAATGAAAATGGGCCTACCATTCCCACACCCCAAGTGAGATCAAGGAAGAACTTGACCTGAAGATACCTAAGGATTCTTCGGCACTTCATTCCAAATGTCGAGGTGGTGAACAACACCCACTCTTGGATCCACCCTAGCGTCAAATCCTACAATGGAGCATTCATCACCATGATGACCAAACTACGAAAAACCTTATTGAGAGACAAAGTATTATCCATCTTCTGCATGTGAATGATTTGAAAATTCATGGACAAATCTAACACATTCATTTTCATAATGGCATTGGGTACTATCAATTTGAGAAGCTACGAGGGCCAGTCGTGTTGGGAGCTCCAGAATAATGGTGGAGGTGACATTATGATTTCCATATGCAACAGGTGGGTTTCCATTGTACTCGGTCCATGCACCACATAATCCACAGTCAACGCTTGTTCATGCAAGTTAGTGGACACCCCATCCACAGAAACATCATCACCTCCTTTAACTATGTTCCATTACTCTTTATCCTACTTCAAATCGGTGACGTTATTCTCTTAACATTTGATCCCTGCTCATGTCATTTCAAAGACTTGGGTTCTCCAGATTCATTCATAAGTTGTAATGGATATTATGACCATGAACTTGGATTATTATTGTCTTTGTGTCTSCCTCATTAGTGCTACGTCATGGATCCTCTATTTATTTCCTTTTGTGGGTTATCTYCTTTCCTGGCTTCTCAGTCTCCTTGTTCATGCCTATGTTTTCTCTCTCATCCATCATTGATTCTATGTTCCTCACCTTGTTTCGAATTCCCAATGCTCCTCCTATCCTGCCCTCGACCATGGCCTATGGTGGCTCTTCTTGTCTAAGTAGAGGAAATCATCTTCATTCCTCCAACTCATGTCTCATCACCACTGTAGAATAATGAAAATGGGCCTACCATTCCCACACCCCAAGTGAGATCAAGGAAGAACTTGACCTGAAGATACCTAAGGATTCTTCGGCACTTCATTCCAAATGTCGAGGTGGTGAACAACACCCACTCTTGGATCCACCCTAGCGTCAAATCCTACAATGGAGCATTCATCACCATGATGACCAAACTACGAAAAACCTTATTGAGAGACAAAGTATTATCCATCTTCTGCATGTGAATGATTTGAAAATTCATGGACAAATCTAACACATTCATTTTCATAATGGCATTGGGTACTATCAATTTGAGAAGCTACGAGGGMCAGTCGTGTTGGGAGCTCCAGAATAATGGTGGAGGTGACATTATGATTTCCATATGCAACAGGTGGGTTTCCATTGTACTCGGTCCATGCACCACATAATCCACAGTCAACGCTTGTTCATGCAAGTTAGTGGACACCCCATCCACAGAAACATCATCACCTCCTTTAACTATGTTCCATTACTCTTTATCCTACTTCAAATCGGTGACGTTATTCTCTTAACATTTGATCCCTGCTCATGTCATTTCAAAGACTTGGGTTCTCCAGATTCATTCATAAGTTGTAATGGATATTATGACCATGAACTTGGATTATTATTGTCTTTGTGTCTGCCTCATTAGTGCTACGTCATGGATCCTCTATTTATTTCCTTTTGTGGGTTATCTCCTTTCCTGGCTTCTCAGTCTCCTTGTTCATGCCTATGTTTTCTCTCTCATCCATCATTGATTCTATGTTCCTCACCTTGTTTCGAATTCCCAATGCTCCTCCTATCCTGCCCTCGACCATGGCCTATGGTGGCTCTTCTTGTCTAAGTAGAGGAAATCATCTTCATTCCTCCAACTCATGTCTCATCACCACTGTAGAATAATGAAAATGGGCCTACCATTCCCACACCCCAAGTGAGATCAAGGAAGAACTTGACCTGAAGATACCTAAGGATTCTTCGGCACTTCATTCCAAATGTCGAGGTGGTGAACAACACCCACTCTTGGATCCACCCTAGCGTCAAATCCTACAATGGAGCATTCATCACCATGATGACCAAACTACGAAAAACCTTATTGAGAGACAAAGTATTATCCATCTTCTGCATGTGAATGATTTGAAAATTCATGGACAAATCTAACACATTCATTTTCATAATGGCATTGGGTACTATCAATTTGAGAAGCTACGAGGGMCAGTCGTGTTGGGAGCTCCAGAATAATGGTGGAGGTGACATTATGATTTCCATATGCAACAGGTGGGTTTCCATTGTACTCGGTCCATGCACCACATAATCCACAGTCAACGCTTGTTCATGCAAGTTAGTGGACACCCCATCCACAGAAACATCATCACCTCCTTTAACTATGTTCCATTACTCTTTATCCTACTTCAAATCGGTGACGTTATTCTCTTAACATTTGATCCCTGCTCATGTCATTTCAAAGACTTGGGTTCTCCAGATTCATTCATAAGTTGTAATGGATATTATGACCATGAACTTGGATTATTATTGTCTTTGTGTCTCCCTCATTAGTGCTACGTCATGGATCCTCTATTTATTTCCTTTTGTGGGTTATCTTCTTTCCTGGCTTCTCAGTCTCCTTGTTCATGCCTATGTTTTCTCTCTCATCCATCATTGATTCTATGTTCCTCACCTTGTTTCGAATTCCCAATGCTCCTCCTATCCTGCCCTCAACCATGGCCTGTGGTGGCTCTTCTTGTCTAAGTAGAGGAAATCATCTTCATTCCTCCAGCTCATGTCTCATCACCACTGTAGAATAATGAAAATGGGCCTACCATTCGCACACCCCAAGTGAGATCAAGGAAGAACTTGACCTGGAGATACCTAAGGATTCTTCGGCACTTCAATCCAAACACTGAGGTGGCGAACAACACCCACTCTTGGATCCACCCTAGCACCACATGAGCTAGGTATGTCGACATGTATTAGCATCTCAAGATGTTGATGGGTAAGGGTCTTGTAGAACACCATGAATCTCCCTTGGAGATTGTATTTCAATTGGATGAATTACAGTTGCAAATAAAGTTGTTGGACCACAAGATTAATGTGATGTCATAGAAGATATCTAGAATCGACCTGACAAAGATTGATTATCCTTAACCTCAAGTTTGTGTGGTTGAGGATCATCCTCCTCTACCTTAATTTTATCAATTTTCTAGTTTCAGAGCTATGGGTGCTTCTCTCCCTCTAGTTTTCTTTATGCTACACATTATTTTCTAGTTTTTGATATATGGCCTCAAAAAAATGTGTTTTTTTAACTCGTAAAAACAGACAAAATGATGAATTTCTCATGGTTTGGTTTCCCTTGAGGAAAACTAACAACAAATGTTTTGTACATTATTCTCTTCTTTTAATATAAGGATTGTGGATAACTTAAAAAAATGAATAAATGGTTTTTTTTTTTAAATATAACAATATATATTGATGGAATATTTGATATTAATATTTTTGAGTTTTTTTATTATTAATTATATTGTATAATATTTATTGTTAATTGTTAATGGATTTATGAAAAGATAATATTATTATTAACCTTTTATAATAGACATTGATAAAAAAAATTATAATAATAAAATTATACTAAACAATAGTAAGTGATGAAGTGTTTGATATTGATAAATAATTTTAAAAACAATATTAAATAGATAAAATGTTTGATATTAATGTTTTTGAATTTTTTATTATTAAACTAAGGATTTGTTTTGTGGTGGGCATGGAACAAAAAATCTCATTGTAGAGGGATAGGATGCATAGATTTTTATATTAGAAAGAGCATTTCTCCTCACATTCAACTTCATAAGATCAAACCTCTCAATCAATACATTTGGATAGAAATTTCAGACACCAATTCTAAGAAGATGTATATAGCAATTTGCTATTTTGCACCTATTAATTCTACTTTTTAAAAGAAAAACAATCTAGATAACAATTGTCCCTATAATAATTTAGAACAAGATATTTATAGTTTGAAAAATGAAGGCAATATCCTCCTTCTAGGAGACTTTAATGTTAGGACTGTAACTAAAAAAACTACTCTTTTAAGTATTGATTCCAACCATAATCCTTTATGGCTAGATGAGGACTTTGTTTTATCTAATAGCTACAAAATAAGCTATGAAGACCTAATTGAGAATTTGTTTGGCACTGAATTGGTCAAGCTCTGTAGCTCTCAAGACCTAATAATTTGCAATGGAGTAATGAAGTGGCCAAACTCCAACTAGATGAATTGTATTCATGGGATAGGTAGTAGTGTTATAGATTATGTGATATTTGATATCCATGTTTCCAACCAAATAGCAAGTTTTTACCTTTTAAATGACCATGAGCTCGACTCTGATCATAAACCTTTAACCCTAACTTTAAACTTTTTCATGCATAGGAGCACCATTGAAGAAAATTCTAATAATCAAAGCAATTTGTTCTTTGACAAATGTAAAGTTGGCTTTTTCTTAAAGAATTTAGATAGTAACTTAAATATCTTAACTCATAAGGACAACATTGAATAACTCTATCATAATTTTACAACTATCCTTTCCACTTCTATTAACAAGTTCTCTTTGAAGGTGTCCTATAAGAACAATAATATAACAACCAACCCTTGGTATGATAAATAATGTAAATATCTAGGAAATACATTAGGGATTGTTCTAATGAGTCTTTAAAACTTCATAATATCAATACGTACAAAGCCTTAATTAAAAGGAAAAAATGTGCTATCTCAATAAAAGGAAAGAAAAACTTTCACAACTATATAAGTTGGATCCTAAGAAGTTCCAGAGATAAATTCTAAACCACAATACTAAAGAAAAAAATAGGATTCCCTTAAGGGACTAGAATTCCTACCTTAAAAGTCTTTATGAGTTCCCTAATGCCATGGATACCATTCCTTTTGTCCCTACAAAGGAATATTTTTTTTTCTTTAGATGATATAGAGTTCGGGGTTAAGTAGCTTGCAAATGGGATAGCTAAGGACATTGAAGGCTACCAGGATGAAATTTTTAAAATCAGAGGGCTTATCCTTATCCCTCACATAAAAAAAATCTTCAATTTAGTAGTCAAGTAGAGATTCGCTAGACCATGGATGCAAAGCCTCATTGTTCCTATTTTTAAAAATGGGGATAGAAACATTCCCTCTAATTATAGTACCATTATGATTAGCCCGATTTTATCCAAGTGTTATAGAATTATTTTGGAAAAGAGGATTAGCCTTTTGCTAGAAAGTCACGGTAAAGGAGATAAAGGTCAAGTTGGATTTAGGAGATACCATTCAGGTGTGGACCATATTTTTACCTTTAGGATCATTACAGAGGATTCCCGCAATACTAAAACCAATTTTTAATTTTTTTTTGTTGACGTTAGAAAAGCCTTTGGCATGGTTCCTAGGAAAAACCTTTGGAATAGGTTGGAAGAGATAAATGTGTCTCTCAAGTTGAGGGTTGTTGCAATAATGATGTCTGAGAATGTTATTGTTAAGTCTAAAAACATTGAGGGCTAGTAAAAAGAGATTAACTGCAATATTGGAGTCAAACAAGGTTGGCCCTTGTCCCCTACCCTTTTTGGCATATACATTGACAAGTTAGAAGATTGCTTGGAAAAAGAAGGCTATGTCGGCCCTACTCTCACTAGTATAGTCATCAATATTATTCTTTATGCCGATGATATCGTTCTTATGGAAAGGAGTTCCCATGATCTTGAAAACCAACTAATAATCCTTAACGATTTTTGCTCCAATATAGGTATGACTGTTAGTACTGATAAGACTATGGTCATGATTATTAAATCCAATAACATCACTTATGATACTTTCATATATGTCAACAACAACTTGGAGGAAGTGACTTCATAGAAATATCTTGGAATTGATATTCACCACAAGCTCAATTTGTTAAGAAGCAAAGACCTTAATACAAAATACAAAAATAGTACCAAATATATATGAATTCAATCACCACACAAGATGTATGAAACAATATAGAAAATCACACTTTATTATATCAAACCCTTAGGGTAGGGAAACACCATACAATGGATTCTATTATGGAAGGGATCCTCTCCTATTCACTTGCCTCTTCAAGGGGGCTTCCTACTAATGAGCTTCAACTCCAAACACAATACTTCTCTTCATGTCCCATTACATTGCTTGAACCCCTTTATATACTGCTACCATCACCTAAGAACATTATAGAGGAGGAATCTTCTAGAAGTAGAACCTTCTAAGAATCCCTCTTACATTTATTATATGTAACTACCCATTTATTATATCTAACTACCCATTTATTATATATAACTACCATAGTGGTCCTTATTTAATAATATAGTGGACCTATTCCACCTTACATTGAATTGCCTCTACTATTATCACTATGGGCCCTCTGGGCCCCCCAACTACCTCTCTAGCTACCTAACATTCCATCCCCTTTATGAAATTGTTTTCCTCAACTCTTGATGTAAAACCACATGCCATGGTCCCATGGATAAGTGTGGACCATAATGTTGAAGTAGAATAGAGAACTAGGGTCCCATTGAGAAATGGAAGCCACCATGTTGAAGTAGTCCAACTGCCATTGTAAATTAGGGTCCCATGTCCAATTGCTCATGTGAAGTCCACAAGGAATATATCAGCACCCAATAACCAATGGAAAATGATGCTCCCCATATTGACACCTATCATGTGGATCCAAATAAGAATATTCATCCACATAGTGGGAAAGGATCAAAGATAAATCTAGACAGAACAATATCGTTGTAGAATATGCAGGTTGGACACTGGTAATCATCACAATCATCCTCCAAATCATACCAAGCATACACTTCTTGATAATATTCATTCATGATGTCTGCCATAAGATATCTCTCATGAAGGAGATCCAATGAGCCAATGAAGGAGAGCCAAATATATTGTGATGAATATCTCTGATGCCTTGTAGGCGGTCATGCATATCGTCTTTGACTACTTCAATCATGTGTAGAATTTCCCTGAGTTGAGATTGCATATCCATTGGAAACACCACATATAATATACCAAAAGAAAACTCTTAAAATTATTTATCCAATCGAACTAATCTGGTAGAAATCTAAGAACCCTATGACAAGTTATGAACTCCACAGTCTCATCGCCATCACAAAAAAAACCCAAAAAAATAGAACAATAAATTACTGCAGAAAATATCAGCTTTTTTCAGAAAAACCCTGAAAAACTGTTGAATTTAAAATGCTCATAACTTTACTTCACAGACATTGTTGAGATGATTTGTTTCTTGAAATTGGGTATTTTAATGAGAGGAATTCAAATACCCAATTATTTTTTCCAAATTTATCTCATGAAGCTTTAGATCTAAACCTGAAGTGTGATGCCCTATTTGTCTTCCCTAGAAAAACTATGCAAAAAGAGAAAAATTTCTTCCCTTCTTTGGCCAAGGAAAGTGCTCAGATACTACTTGTTAATAACCCAAGACCTGAATACAAAATATCACAATAGATCTAAATATATCTGAATACAATCACCACACAAGATGTATGAAACAATATAGAAAACCACACTTTATTATATCAAACCCTTAGGGTAGGAAAACACCATACAATGGATCTATTATGGAAAGAATCCTCTCTTGTTCACTTGCCTCTTCAAGGGGTATTCCTCCTAATGAGATTCAACTCCAAATACAATACTTCTCTTCATATCCCATTACATTGCTTGAACCCCTTTAGTTAGTTCTACCATCACCTAAGAACATTTTAGAGGAGGAATCTTCTAGAAGTAGAACCTTCTAAGAAGCCCTCTTACATTTATTATATCTAACTACCCATTTATTATATCTAACTACCACAGTGGGCCTTATTTAATAATATAGTGGACCTAGTCCACCTTACATTGAATGACCTCCACTATTATCACTATGGGCCCTCTGCCCCCCGCCCCGCCCACCCCCACTACCTCTCTAGCTACCTAACACAATTGGAATTATAGCATTGAGAAAAATGATTATTGGGGGATGGAAATCTTATTATGGGATTGAAAACAATTGTAAATCAATTGATATTTGGAGTTGGGATAAGAAAAAAATCCTCTTTGAGACTCTTGTTACACCTATAATTATTTATGGATGTAAATTATGGGGTTTTAGTATCTCTCGTGAATCCTGTACAAAGATAGATAAAACACAAAATAATTTTATAACCTATAATCTCAAAATTAAAGGAAATATGCCCTATCCCATCCTCCTCTTAGAAAGAATCCTCTCCCCCATTGAGAGCATGGATATGACTAGATACCTAATGTATAATAACTAGTTAAACAACATGAAAAACAAGAGGATTCCTAAAATTGCTTCAAAATCGGGTCGTAACTATGGTCTGGTTTCCCTTGAGGCAAACCAACAACAAAGTTTGTGTACATTATTCTCTTCTTTTAATATAATGATTGTGGATAACTTAAAAAAATAAATAAATGACTTTTTTTTTAAATATAACAATATATGTTGATGGAATATTTGATATTAATATTTTTTATTTTTTTATTATTAATTATATTGTATGATCTTTATTGTTAATTGTTAATGGATTTATGAAAATATAATCTTATTATTAACCTTTTATAATAGACAATGATAAAAATAAATTATAATAATAAATAATAATAAAATTATACTAAAAAACAATAAGTGATGAAGTCTTGGATATTAATAAATAATTAAAAAAATTTAAAACTAATATTAAATAGATAAAATGTTTGATATTATTGTTTTTAATTTTTTATTATTAAACTATGATTTGACATAGAAGGATTTAACACATGAGGCATAGTTTGTTATATTAGAAAGAGAATTTCTCCTCACATTCAACTTCATAAGATCGACCCTCTCAATCAATACATTTGGATAAAAATTTCTGACACCAATGCTAAGAAGATGTATATAGCAATTTTCCATTTTCCACCTATTAATTCTACTTTTTATAAGAAAAACAATCTAGATAACAATTGTCCCTATAATAATTTAGAACAAGATATTTANGAGACTTTAATTCTAGGACTGCAACTAAACAAGCTACTCTTTTAAGTATTGATTCCAACCATAATCCTTTATGGCTAGATGAGGACCTTGTTTTATCTAATAGCTACAAAAGAAGATCTAAAGAGCTAATTGAGATTTTGTTTGCTAATGAGTTGGTCAAGCTATGTAGCTCTCAAGACCTAATAATTGAAATGAAGTAATGAAGTGGCCGAAATCCAACTGTTATCAGAAAAATTGGTAAGTGTAGACATAAACCGATCTCCCTAGTTTCACCCCGAAACTAGAACAAAAAAAAAGTACACCGAACTTTCCTTATATTTCAAATATCGAATAAGAAGAGGATACAAAACATACCTTTTAAATTTTGTAGACCTGACCTCACCAATGTGATCCCATCTCTGTTGTAAGGCTTATGGAGAAGTATTTGGAAATAAGAACAAGCCAACAAAGACAAGAATAACCGAGTCTATTCGATATGAAACTATGTACGTGATCAAGGAATCATACAATATGGACAAGTAACATTCATATAAGAAAGAAAAAGTATAGTTGTATTAAAGAATGTGGAAGAAACATACAACCGGATTCCTTGATGTTGTCACGTTCCTTCCAATAGTTCCTTGCTTCCCACACACTTCTGCTCCAATGAGTTCTGAGACTGTATGTTTGAAAATACTAATAATCTATCTTGACAACATAAATCAGAAGCCTATCATAAGCCCTTCAGTTAAGAATTCTCAAGCCAAAATTCTACTAACGCATTAGCCATTCTCAAAATCTATTCTCAAAGTTGTTCTCGAAGCTAACTTTCCCATGAAAACTCCCCTCCTTTTATAAGTTGAAAAGGATAGGGTGAGTAGGTTAGGATGATCCCATGAGATCACATATGTGACTCAAATCCAAACCTATTGGAGGCCACCTCACCCTCAAATATTCTATTCTAGAAGCATCAAGAACCTTCTCTTTTTATTCATACGAGCGATCATCACACCCTTAACACTGAGAAAACTGTGACAATGTCACAGGCCACTATGGAGCAAACTACATCGATCCTAGATCGTCGCACCCTTAACATTGAGCAAGGTGTGAACATCCTTCTTTGCAAGATTTTTTACAAAGGAAAAGATAATTTCATCTATTTGGGAAAGTTCATTTTCATTCTTCTTCTGGGATTAAGGCAATTGATCCTTTTAAAGACAAAGGATAGGTGCACATAATTAATGGCCATAAGGGTGACGAAAATAATGTGTAACATTAAGCCCCCCAAAGTATGAAGTTAGAACAAAGTGATAGTTGAAGTACTTTTTTGAGTGTGTGTTGGGAACAAGGAACACATTGGTTGGAAACCTTCCAACAAACAAGGAAATACAATACAATAATATAGCATCACTGAGGTAGGAATTCCCATCCTCAAAATACAAATGACTCAAAGCATAAATGCCGACATCCAAAGATCCATGTCAAGTAAGACAGGTCATGGCCAACAAACATACATTGTGAATCCATGCCAATATGACTCAAATTTGAACATAGCCACCAAAAATACACTACAGATATATGTGTTAAAGACTCAAATATTAACATAGACATGAGACATACACTGTGGATCTATGCAACAATACAATCTGAATACAATCCAATGCAACCTGAATCAGTCAGAAAATATTCATAGTCTCATTTCCATCGTCTCTAAGTACAAATCTAACCATGCGAATACATGTGCTGAAGTCGAGCATGGTAGAAACCACTTGATTACCGGTCATTAGTGAATATCGTTAACAAGTGCGAGGGAAATCACCATCAATGTCAATGATCCTAAGGTACACTAGTACAATCCAACGGGTTCAAATTTGTGAGTTGAATTCGAACACTTGATGAAATCTCTTGATCAGGGGTCAATAACGAAAACCCACTATCGAAAGAAATGAAACCTGTCATTCAGGAATTCAAGTTCCAAGGTACCAATTAGTTTCTAAGTCTAATTCCTGGATAATGAGTCAAAGTCGACAGGAAAAGACTCGTCACAAGAGGGCCTTAATGTATCCCCCATCAATGACACAAAATGGGTAAAAATATTTGAAGTATATCAGAGTAACAAGTGATTCATGACTGAATCATGGATGGTTAACATAATAGAAGGCTTAAGGACTGCAGGAATGGTTGATGCAACATATTGATGACATGACAACTATCTTGGAAACATTGACTCAACAAAAGGATCACAGACCAAATAGTAATCATATAAAGGAGTATGATCAAGAGACAATAGGATTTTCCAACCTAGACCGAAAGCGAGTGAAAGGGTGTCATTTTCAAAAGTGAGTCTTCCATAGAATACAGGTTTGGATACATTTCTTTCCCAATTCCCCCCCCACCATTTCTGGCGAGTACCTCTTTATTTTTATGCAAGCTTGAGGAGGATAATATATGCTTGAGTTGTAAGATCATCCTTCGAATGAGTCCCTTGGAGTATGTTTAATGAACCCTAGGAAGAAGTGGTTCAGTCCCATATGGGCCTTTCAATGTTTGTTTTACGAGTCCAAAGAAAGAAAACTCAGTGGTCTTTTCATATTTATGGAGTTTGAAAAGAATTTAAAGAGGACTCCATAACTTTTTCTAATCATGCTTGATTAGAGTGTTCCTTTTTTCATAAATTAGTTTGATGAGACCGAAAAAGAGATAAAGTAACACTCAAAATATGTTCTTTCTAATTCACTTTAACGAGCGTGAAAGACAACAAGATCGCTCAACAATCGTTTCATATTTATAGAGTCTAAAAAGAGATTAAATATAGCTACAAGGGTTCCTTTTTCGTATAACCTTTATGAGTCCAAAAAACATGATAAAAGTATACTTGGTTATGTTCTCAGGTATTTATGAGCATGAGAAAGAACAAATACCAATATCGAGATTGTTTTCATTTTACGCAAGCTTAAAAGAAAACAAAACTATTCTTGAGACATGTTTAATTTTTACACAAGATTGAACCAGAGAAAATTGTTCTTGTGGTAGGATTGGTTTCATTTTTACACAAGATTGAACCAAAGTAAAAACTATGCTTACAACTTCCCAATTCATTATCCAAGGATGGTTGGTACTTTTCCTCGAGCTTAAGAAGCTAGTGGCTTAACTTCAGCATGAATTCCAGAGGCTGTAAGCATTGCCCCCCAAGCTTTGTTTCATCCAACGACACAGGCAGATGAAATGAATCTTCAAACACTATATGTAACAAATTACTTGACTCAATCGAAGAGTACACAAATCGATAAGTGTGGACACAAACTGATCTCCCTAGTTTCACTCTAAAGCTAGAACAACACAAGCTGTACACTAAAATTTCATTAGATTTCAGATAT
>JASDQU010174156.1:8767-20780 GCA_032191745.1 Picea mariana | reverse complement strand
CCCCCCTGAAACATTGAAATCTCTGCAACCTTGTCGAATAAGCAGTGATTCTTTTTCTACCCTCAAAACAAGTTCACTTTTGTAAGAACGTTCGCTCTTTTTTGTTTTATTTCAGGATCTTGCTAGTCGGATACTTTAATCCTTGAGTTCACACGTCCCGAGTCACGAAACGGCGAAGTCATTTTCATTTTTCGCCCGAGGCATTAACTAGGGTAAAAGCTTTTAAATCATGATTTGAAGTCATCGGGTTTTCGCGCCTCGGCGTTCATCAAACCCAAGTTTTTATTTTTACAGCCCCGAGAGCTGAGAACATGAGGTACTTTTGTGATAACCCTGGTCAAGGATTAAAGGCAAAAATCTAACCATGGTTAAATCTGTTCTCGGCATCTCGCCACCCGGCACTATCTTTTCAAAAGTTACGGCATCTAAAATCCCGACTCACGAAGTCGCGACGTAATTATAGCAAAATTAACCGGTCTCCTAATCTAAGATTTTCTTCCCTAATTTGAACCTTAATTATCACCATCTCACGGTTTCGCGACTCGGCATACCAATCTCTCAAAAACTTGCCTTCGAAGTTCCGAGTTGTGATATGGCGAATAAATGGATTATAAAATTAATGATGCTCCAAAGAACGATTACTGTTAATTAAGCCAAATTCGGTCCTCGCGATCTCGTGAGTTGGGGACTCAAAATGTTAAAAGAAAATTCACGAAGTAGCAAACAGTGAGGAGTTGATAAAAAGTGGTAAAATTTGATAAGGCAAAATATATCTCGCGCCCCGAGGCCTGCACATTTCTCGAGGTAGCCATTTTTCTCCCTACTCTGACTGACTATCAAACCTCCAAACATTGATGACATTAATGGAGAATTAGAGTGAATCTACGAATAATAAGATCGGATTTTTACGCAATAAATTTGTTTCTAATTGTGATTTGACAGACTTATCTCGAAAAGTACAGAATTTTCAAATATATACAGGAGTTTCATTTTATTATAATGAAAACATTTTTCATAAGCACGCAGAGCTCATCATTTTTCGAGTGAACTAATTTCTGCATGTATACACAGGTATATCGCAGAAGGGAGAAAACGCAAGATTCAGTTATGGCTCCACGGAAAGCAGCAAAGGCGAATGTCGAGGTTGCAGGGCAAGGCTCGGATAATGTCTCCAACACTTCACCTCGGAGTGTCGACTCGGTCCCTAGCTGGTCGTTTGTTTTATATATCCTTCAATCTGAGTTGGTGAATTATTCAAACTCCGACGACAACGAAAAGGACGACCTAAACACTAAATACAAGATAGTTGTTCAATCTAGAATGCACAGGGTAGCAACTAGACCACGGTTGCTTCCATATTATGATATGATCCGATGGGCATTGGATCACATAGACTTACCCACCAGAACTATCATGAACAACCAGTGGGTCACGGTCGGGAATTTTAGACCGGAGCACATCCAAACCATGTATAAGCTCCCGACAACATCTGAATACACATATGATGTTGAATTCTTGGAGGGATTCAAAGAAAAGGAGTGCACTCAATAAGACAAAACCATGCCCGGTTTGATAAAGGATTGGGTTTCGCGCTCCGCAAAATTCAGAGCAAATGACCAGGGCGTTTATTCAATCGCTTCGCTGGAGCCACAGTATAAGTATGTGGCAATGATGACATGTTGACTATTCGGAAGGGAGGACACATCGCATTTCTACATTGCGTGGGTGCCTCTCATGTTTCGAGTCACAGAAGGTTGCTCATTTAATTGGGCAAAGATACTCTCGGACAGTTTGTCCAACCGGGTCACAGAGTATCGGGAGCAGAGGGCAAGTGGGAGACCGTCCTCATTTTTCATGTTTGCATATATCATGGACGCAGTATGCACCATGACACCATTTCCTTTGATGAGCTGGGCTTGGAATCCAGCCCAAGAAAAACCTGTACATGAGTATCACGACAAATTGTGGGAGAATAAAGCGAACAAATTCATTTATGAAATTTTCAACTGGGTGATGGTGCCCCTGCACATCGCCATTTTTGGTCACCCACCACCTTGCATCTTGGATAGCATTGCTACGAATCTGAGTGGTATAGCGGACTGGTACGTGGAGGCAGAGTTCTCCTATTTCAGAGTGTTCGAAGCTACTGTTCCCCCGCTTGCACTACCACTGTTCATCCCCGACAAGTTGGCTTGTCGCGAGATCGCCCGACAAATGGTGATTGGTGGGGTGAGTAAAGAACTCAAAGAATCTTCAAAGAAGGTATGGTCATTTTTCCTCGTTCGGCTAAATTCTTATTCTTTATTGGATTTCGGGCATGCCAAAGCTGAGGCTGCAGCCCTGGAAGACCTGAGTTTGGTCTCCATTGAGTATAAAAAGCATGATCCTCAGAAAATTGTGAGCAACCATTTAGCTAATTGTGGGCTAAAAAGGTTTGAACATGAGTTTTCACCCCCAGATGACATTTTTCGAGGGGCAAGGTCTTATGAGGAAGTGCTAGCTCGGATCCAATCTTTAGCACCCAAAGACATGGCCTCTGTATTGAGATTCCAGGAACACAGACGAAGGTGTCTTCCCGCGGTGCTGCGAGGAGGGAGCGCTGGCGTTTCTGAGACAGAACTGAAGGATGATGAAGGCCCCAAAGATGCAACTTCTGGTTCAGGAAAAAGCCAGAGCAAGGGGGAGAAAATGAAGAAGCCCAAAGTAGAGGCACAGAATCTGGACCCGCCAGAGACCCAGAATCTGGAAACTGAGACGAAGACCCCTGAACCTCCAAAGAAGCAGGACCCGTTCGTCACCCCAGGGAAAGCAGCGCAACAGATCGGGCAACCCATCACTTCTGTCACCCTCTTGCAGTCGACGCAAGGAAATATAGAAGAAGGATGGATTTTCAATGAGGAACTGAGGCCTATCAGAGCAGAAGAACTTCCTCCAAACGAGTTCTTCTTTGAAAAAAAGAGAAAAGCGGTGGTGAAAAGGGAGTTCTACCAGGAGGGAGAATCGACCGCTAAAAAATTCAAGGTTATGACTGATGGAAAGAACAAAAAGAATGAACAATTCGCCACGGAGATAGCAGGAACGCTAGGAGCATATGCATCGGTGAATCAATTTTCGATCGGAGTGTTGAAAAACCAGCTCAAAAGAAAAAATCGCTTGATTAAGACTCTCGAAGCCAGAGTAGCTTCGGCCACAGAAAACGCTAAAAGTCAGGTGAGCGGGGAAATAGAACTGGCCCGACTAGATGATAGAAATGAAATAGAAGTGCTCAAAGCCAAGCTGTAGCAAGCACATCTAGTGATCTGAGATGGTCGGATACAGGCAGGTCAATAGAGGACTATAATTGCAGAGCTGCAGGCTCAGGTAGAGACCGTTGAAAGCAGGGTGATCGATGTCGAGGGGTTTAAATCTTGAGCGACCGAGATTCGGAGCAATATCTCTTCTGCACAATAGAGTTTGCTAGCCAAAGTGGGAGTGATTCGAGAGGACTGCCTGTTGATGCATCGTATTTTCGAGAACCTGACTGTCAGGGAAAGGAATGCAGAAAGAGCTTGGGTCGCCTTTCAAGAGGCAGTGATAGCCATGAACAACAGAGTTTTGGCAGGTTCTCCCGGACTCACCATCTCAGAAAAAACTAGAGGTAACATTATGTTGAAGGATTGGGAGCATAATATTGACCTAAGCAAGGAACAGGCCCAAAAAGTAACCAATTCATTAAAAGAAGCCTTCAATGCTATAGATGGCGAGATATTGGGTATGGACAGTGGAGGCGATGCAGAAACATTAATACAAATGAATGTAGAACAGATATCACTCGATCTGAAAGAGAAGGATGAGAGAGATTCGGTCGATATCTCTCAAATGGACAGGGTGGACATGGCTGAAGTTGACAAGCACTTAATCCAACCCAGTGCACAACTAAGTGCCCTCGACATCATCGATGCACAAATGGAGGACAAGCTGCAGCAGTTAGCCCAAGAATGTTACTTCGCCGAGGCCAGCTGTCAAGTGGAACCTTCGCAGCTAGTATCTCAGTTTGTGGAAAAATGTATCGCCTGCACTGAACCCGCGCGAAGATGAGCACCTGGCACCAATTGAAAATAGAGCAGGAGAAAGGGAGCGATTGCGCTCCTCTCGGTTGTAACTGAATTTGTGTAACCATTGAGGTTCTAACTGATCTGTAAAATTCTATAAATATATGACAGACAGAAGTAAACAGGGCTAGATCTTTTTTGTGTCGATTGTAATAGAGTTTTTGCATTCAAGAAGTTAATATAAGCAAATCTGGAGATTCTCGATTCCGTCAAGACTGTGTTACAAGTTTGTTTCTTCGTGTTTCATGTTACATTTCATTCCATTATTCATAATTGATGTGCTTCGTTATACTTTAGTACGACCACTACTATAATGAAGGAATTTCAGTTTTCTATGATTGTTTATTGTCTTTCCTCTGCACCAACTATCAGCGGGTGTAAGACCAATCTGCACTTTTCATAATTCTATATATATTCTTTGCTATGTCAGTTATTTCCTTACTAATTTCCTCTTCTGTTTATATGTGAGTTTTCTCTTTAACAGGAACCTTGCGTTATATGCAACTAAATGTATTTCTCTCATCTCATACCTTTTATTAAAATATAATATAGTTACGGGAAAGAGCCTTCAATTTGCATTCCTGTTTATATTCTTAAAACGTAAAATTCTCTTTTATTCGACCAAATCGAGACAGCATTAAATCTCTCTTTGAATCCTTTCCTATTCTTACTGTTCCTCCATGACTGTCCCTGCAGCAACACAGCCTAATATCGAACCCGGACTATCGAACCAAACGCATATTGCTTTAAATCTTTTTGACATAATCCTTAAAACTGCTAATAACCTGGAGGAACTTGAACGTTCATGGGTAGCCATTGAACAAGATATAACTACTCAAGAATAGTTGGAAGCTAGACGACGCGAACGTAGAAATCTTCCCTAGTTTCCTATACCAAAGGTTGACGTTACCCTCTTACCCATCTTTTATCTACTTTTGGATGCCTTGACACTGTACTTTTAAGCCTTAAGTACAGACTCACGAACAACATCTTTCTGGCACCATTGTTGGGGAGTGAAGTTACGAAATCTTTTCCCTGGGAAAACGACATTTATTTCGTTGAAAGTGTTACTCTTTGATAGTGAACATAGAATACACACAGTTTTAAGGCTTTTTGAATTTTTCACTTGGCGACTCCACGAAAAAGTAAACTGGCATATGGTAGAAGGAATACCAGACAGAACCCGGATGGTAAGCTGATTACGCTTGTTACTGATCCCGAAAAAATTTTAAAGACAAAAAACCCACTTTTAAAGACTAAATGCCATTCAGAACATTCTACTTCACGCAGTCCTCTGTTTGATATCAAAGATTTGACGTCAAACTACTCTGAAGTTTGGAGTGAGATTCATTCGACTTCCCCATCTATACACAAGGATAAAGGTCCTCTAGAAAGTTCATCGACGGTTAACATACCATCTTTTCTTTGACAAAACTTCCCGGTCTCGCCTGATTCCAAAGAGTGTGTTACACACTCATTTTCTACACTCAAAACGATGGCAGCCGCTGGAGGAGGTGGTGGAGGCACTCCTGGAGGAGGAGGTGGAGGTCAAGGGCATGCCCCTCCTCCCAGAGTATTCACAAAAGTAGCAGCGAGATATGCTCCCCTGGTTTTGCCCGTCCCCCTTCATGATCTTCCTGACAATTACATCAAAAATCTTCCTAAGTTCACTGGGGAGGGAGATCTAACCACAACCGAGCATATTAATTTCTTTGACCAATTCGCAGACGTCTGTGGTATTGAGCACGAAGATGTTTATTCGAGACTCCTTATCCAGACCTTTGAAGGACAGGTTTGAACTTGGTTTCGGAACCTACACGCAGCTTCTATCCAGACATACGACGCTTTGGAAGATGCTTTCCTCAGACAATGGGGAGAGCGAAAAGATCACTTATATTATCTTACTGATTTTGGGTCCCTAAAGAAAAAGAACTCAGAAACAGTCATGGAATTTATTCTGAGATTCAACAAACTGTATAATAAGATTCCAGCCGCGGTTAAACCTTCCGAACCCTCAGCCAAAGTAACCTTCGCAGGAGATTTCGATCCGGAATTCGCACTACTTTTACGAGAAAGAAGAGGAGCCACCTTAAATAGAATGCAAGATGATGTTGTCGAAATAGAATCTAATATGATGGATTCAGGTAAATTAAAGGCTAAAGTAGAAACAGTCAACCGCGAAAATAGACGCTATAGGGAACCAGCGGGTCCTTCAGGGTCAAATAGATACACTGATGACAGAGTAGAGGATATGGCCCGAGTAATTAAAGAATTGTCCAACAAAATCTCTAGGATGGAGTTGGAACAGGTTAAAGTTGATTCTTCTACTAAAAAGGACTTCAAGAGAAACCCAAATTCCCAAAATCAGCACAGACAAATAAAGAACGAGGATCAAAAAATACAAGCTCCATTAAAGAACGAAAATTTTATAGGAGCAAATGACCTCCAAGATTTCGGAGATTCAGAAGATGAAGTCGCGAATTTCAATGATGATTGTTCGCAGCCATATTTGACTCATGAAGACTATGAAAAATATTTGAATACCCCATAACTGTCTAATGAGGATGAAGAAGGTGATCACACTGATCCCTATGTATCTCAACCAGAAATAGAGATGATAATGGCCGAGTTTCAACCAAAGTACAACCTAAGATCTAAGAGTAAGCCTACCTCAATGAATCAACCTAAGAAAATTCTTCAAAAAGGTCAAGCTTATGAACCTCCTTCGGAAGAGACCTTGTTACACAACAACAAAACCAAGGTAGAAAGCACTCAAGATTCCGAGGTGAAAAAAGTTGAAACTCAAACACAAGAAAACGAACCAGTAGATAAAGTTACGTCTTCAACTAGGATCACGAGTGATAAAGCGATCCAAACAAGTAAGTCGGAAAGAAAAAATTTGGAAGTCTCGACAAAAGAAACGGACAAGGTAAACACATATTTCAGTTTTGAAAATGATTTAAACAAAATTAAGATACCGATTCCTTTGGTAGAATTAGAAAAAAATCTCGCTTATCGGAAACAAATTGCCAAAGCAATGGGTGTCTATGAGCTAGAAAGTTAGTCTGATGTTATAAACCTGGAAGATGACAGACCTAACATCACCTTTGTTCCTCATTTTGAAGGGTCTAAAGACCACATCGCTCCCTTTTATATCACTCTGAATATACATGATCAATTGCTACATAATTGTATGTTAGACTCAGGGGCTTCTCATAATGTTATGCCCAAGATTATAATGCACAAGTTGGGTCTCCATATTACAAGACCTGATGGAAATCTGTACTCTTTCGATTCGAGAAAGGTTAAATGCATGGGGATGATAAAAGATCTGGTAGTTACCCTGGCTCAAGTCTCGGTCAAGAGTATCCTGATGGATGTGGTTATCGCAGATATTCCCCCAAATATGGCATGTTGTTATCTAGATCATGGGGAGCCAAGTTGGGGGGTTCTCTACAGTTGGACATGACATATTCCACAATCCCTGTTTTCAGTGGTCATTTCACTCGTTTGTACAGAGAAACAAGATTAGCATATACAGTCAGTGACCCTCAAAACCCAAATAACTTTCCCATTTACGTTGCAGACCAAGATCTGGGGAATTGCATTTTTTCCTTTGATGATGTTTTGGATGGGTATCCAGAGGAACTTGATATGAAGCAAGAAGAAACAAGTCATTTGACAGAAGATCTATGTAACACTAGAGTTTGGAAAATGTATTTCGATGGTGCCTTATGTTCTGAAGGGGCAGGTGCGGGAGTGCTCTTTGTGGCTCCCGAAGGTAAATTCATTGTTCCTTTCTCTTATCGACTGCAGTGGGACATAGATTACACTAATAACGTATGTGAATATGAAGCATTGATTTTAGGATTAGAGGCTGCAAAAAGTCTAAATATAAAAAACCTGGAAGATTATGGTGATGCAGATCTAATAGTTAAACAAATAAACCGACAGTACCTAGCCAAGCATCCCAAACTAAGAACATACAGAAATTGTGCTTGGGATTTGATGGAAAACCTTTTCTCATCTGTAAAGGTCCATTTTATCCCTTGCACAGAGAATCTACATGCTGACACATTGGCCAAGGCATCTTCAACCTTTTCTCCTCCCACGACTGTCAAACTGAAATATCACATTGAAATCAGATACAAACCCTCTATACCAGACAATATCCGACACTGGCAAGTTTTCGAAGATGACGAACAAATCGAGAAATTTCTTGTAGCAGTAGGTGAGTTCTCCAAAACTCATCCAGACCAAGAGAATCAAAATGACCTGATGTGGGTTATGCAAGAAGGGGAAGATCTTGAAACCTTTTGAGAAAAAATAGCGGATCATCATATGTTGGTCCTTAAAAACAACCAAATTCCGAAAGGCTTAATTCCTTTAGAAAGACTTTTCAATCATAACGACATACCTGTGAAATCCACTTTGCAGCCCCAACCAGAAGAAGTGGAGGACTGCGATATAGAAACTAAAAAAGAATCCAGGATAGTAAAGATATCTAAGTTCCTCCTTCCCAAGGTAAAAGTCTAGTACAGAGACCTACTCAGATAGTACAAAAATGTCTTCGCCTGGTCCTATGATGAGCTTAAAATGTATGACACTTCCATAATTGAGCACAAGATACCTTTGAAGCCCGGGGTCAAGCCGTTTAGGCAAAAGCTTAGGCAAATTAACCCCATTTTGTTTCCCATGATTGAAAAGGAAGTTACGAAGCTTTTAAATGCGAAAATAATCGTACCTCTGAGGTACTCGGACTGGGTGGAAAATTTGGTCCCGGTCAGGAAAAAGAATGGAGAAATCAGACTGTGTGTGGATTTCCAAAACTTGAATAAGTCTTCTCTAAAGGATAATTATCCGCTTCCCAAAATGGACCACGTCCTAGAAAAGGTAGTTGGAGCAAATCGAATGTCTATGATAGATGGGTTTTCTGGGTATAACCAAATCGCCATGAATGAGCAAGACAGAAAAAACTGCTTTCACCACACCATGGGGTACATTCATGTATGATAAAATTCCATTTGGTTTGATGAATGCAGGAGCTACATTCCAGCGCGCTATGGACATTGCTTTCGTAGGAGAAAGAGACAAGTTCGTAGTCATCTACCTCGACGATTTGACGGTTTTCTCTAAAACCGATGAAGAACATTTGATCCATCTAAAACAAACTTTCAAAAAATGCCGCAGGTATGGTCTGTCTTTGAACCCAAAGAAATCACATTTCGCTGTGCGGGAAGGTAAGCTTATGGGGCATATAGTATCTAAGGATGGGATCAGGATTGATCCTAAAAGGATTGAAGCAATAGAAACTATAAATATTCACAGAAACGTAAAAGAAATTCAATCTTTCTTAGGTACAATAAATTTTTTACGAAGGCTTATCCCCAATTTTGCTGAGATTGTCAAATTGATCATAGGAATGTTGAAGAAAGATAGCAGAGTAAATTGGACAATCGAGGCTAAAGCATCGTTTGCGCATATCAAAAAAGTCATCAGCGAGGCACCTAGTTATCAAGCCCAGATTACTTGAAAGATTTCCTCATCTTCTCATTTGCTTCTGAACATACTATCGCTGCGGTGCTCCTGCAAAAGGATGACGAAGGTTTTGAACGGTCGATCGCGTTTTTTAGCAAGAGCCTTAGAGATGCCGAACTAAAGTATGACATAATAGAGAAACAGGCGTACACAATCGTGAAAGCGCTAAAAGCATTCAGAACCTATGTACTGCATTCAAAAATTATCACATACGTGCCAACCAGTGCTGTGAAAGATATATTGGTACAGCTAGATAGTGATGGAAAACGAGGGCACTGGCTCGCTAAAATACAAGAATTCGATCTGGAAGTCAAGCCGACTAAATTGATAAAGGGGCAGGGTCTAGCCAAACTCTCGGCCGAGTCGAATCTTAGAGCTCTTGATATTAATTGCTTCCAAGGGGAAGACGGAGACGCACACCTGCACGAGCCGGATGACCAGACAGATCTAACCAAGGTTGAAGAAAAATTCATATCATCAGGCTGGTATAAAGACATAGTGTTCTACTTGTTAAACCTGAAATGTCCAGATGGACTATCACCAGCCAAATGCAGAACTTTAAAACTCCACGCTGTAAAATATTGCATTGCAGAAAATCAGCTATACTGGAACGATCCACTTGGGTTCCTACTATTCTGTTTGGTTGAGTTGGAAAATCCACGGGTTATAGAAGAATTTCATGAGGGAGTCTATGGAGGACACCATGCATGGAGAGCCACAGCCTACAAGATCTTGAGGGCTAGATACTATTGGCCGAAACTATTTTCGGATGTCAATGCCAAAGTGGGTGCCTGCAACCCGTGTCAAATATTCGTTGGTAAACAGAAACTCCCTACACTGCCACTTGTTCCAGTCAAAGTTGAAGATCCATTTCAACAATGGGGTCTAGACTTTATAGGGGAAATTAATCCTCATTCCAGTGCTCAGCATAAATGGATTCTAACAGCTACAGATTATTTTACTAAGTGGGTGGAAGCCATTCCAACCAAAAGGGCAACAGACTCGGTGGTAATCGATTTCTTGGAAGACAATATCTTGTCAAGATTCAGGTGTCCCCAAAAAATAGTTACCGATAATGCCCAAGCCTTCAAATCTATGGCCATGATTAGTTTTTGTCAGAAGTATAATATAGTTCTCGGCCACTCCACTGCATACTACCCCCAGGGAAATGGGCTGGCCGAATCATCCAACAAGAGCTTGGTGAACATAATCAAGAAAGTACTGGATGAAAATAAAAGGTCCTCGCATGTGCACTTGAAGTACGCATTGTGGGCAAACCGCATCAGCACTAAAAGGTCTATCGGCATTTCACCATTTCAAATAGTCTATGGGACAGAGGTAGTTCTACCTATAAACCTAGCGTTACCAGTGATGAAGTTATGGCAGGATCAAAACGAAGAACCCAATCATGTTACCAGGAGAATTAATCAGTTGATTGAGGTTCAACAGCATAGAGTTGAAGTTGATGAAAAGAAGCAGAAGTATCAAGATGATATGAAAGCATTGTTCGACCTCAAGGTAAAAGACAGAGAATTTCTCCCAGGTGACTTAGTACTAATATGGGATGCGAGAAGGGAAGAAGCCGCGAAGCATAGCAAATTTGACCACCTTTGGTATGGACCATTCAGAGTCTCAGCTCCAGAAGGGAAAAATTCCTTTCTTCTGGAAAACATAGACGGAGAAGTCCTCAGCGCCCCTGTCAATGGGCGATATCTGAAACATTACATGACATAACAATTGTACAGAAAAAAAATATATATATTTTGTAAATAAATAAATTTCATGTTTTGTACATACGTATATTTTCATTTGAACATTTACTTTTAATTTTCAGTTTCTTGTTCCTAAACTCTCGACACATTTCCAATAAGATTCACATTTGCTTGTTACAGGATTCTAGCTGCAGATGAAACTAGCGGGAAAAATAATTTGCAGGTCGGTGTTAGAAATAGAGAGGCATAAAACAGGTGATACCTCAAATAGTTTCGCATTGCGCAAAGAAAATGAAATAAAAAGGAAAAAAGAAACTTTCTCAAAAATATATGTTATGAAAGACTATTAAAGGAAATCAAGGTAACATCTTTCAAAAGGCAACAAAATGTTAGACAGGAGGATCATCGCTTGGTTTGATAATTTTTGTTTTAAAATAAGTTGAAGATACACTAAATAAAAAATGGGCAGTTGAAATAAACTATCCCCGAAGTTATCTACTAGAGTCAGTCTCGAGTTGTTTTCGACCCCCATATCTTCAGTCAATAAATCATTGCTTTGTATCCTGTCTATCTTCAGGTCTAACTTTTAGCAAGTCACCATCTTCCCGAGTTACTGCGAAGGGATAAAAGTATTTCGTTTTAAACCTCAGGGGTTTCGAAACAGATTTTGAT
>JASDQU010174155.1:2446-13943 GCA_032191745.1 Picea mariana | reverse complement strand
CCATCATATGTATATCATCAAAGTCATAAATGTTTACAAAAATAGATATACAAATTCTCGTCAGCTCATGATTTCCCTCATCCCTATAAAGGGGGTATCCACTACCCTATAAAAAAAATTAGTCTCCCAAAAATGTACATACAAAACTTGACACTCAAGGTTCCCCCAGAGCTCCTCCTAGGTCCTTTGTTAGCCGGAGGTACCCCACTAGTTGGGGGCTCCCTCGCTCTAGAAGGAAATCGACCAGTCATCGCTTCCCCCACCACTTCTACTATGTGGATCAATGTCTGCCACTCTGTTGGTATCCCAACACACTGGTATAAGGCCTCCTCATCTTGGATATGGGTCCATATTCTCTCAGGAACACCYTGCAGGACCCGCTTGAACCGTCGACGCATATCCTCTAGCATGTCCTCGATGTCTCCCTGTGGATMTCTAGTTGACCTTACACCAGTGTCATCCTGTTGGCACCTAGGCCCAGCCCTCAGCTTTGTGGATTCCCCGACGAGCTCTGCCTCTCACCCTAGGGGTCCAAMATCTACAAAACAACACCAGATATAATGTCAGCATCCATATACATGTCTGATAAATTCCATCTACCAAAATCACAAAAAAAAGATATAATACATACCTCTCTGGTCCCAATCCTCCCCAGGAGGTAGCACCATGTCTAGATCTTGCCAATAGTCCATACCTTCATAAGGATATCACAAAATCACCTATGGCATCTGTTGCCACACTCGAGTGACCATCGTCATGAAATAGTGTCCACCCTCCCATCCTCCATGACAGGCCAACACGTGTTCCCACCGCATCAATCGTTGCTCTCGCCGCCCCGCTGGCTCTAGAAGGATCCACGAGTGCAATAGAGGAAATCTCTCCAAAAACTAAGCCACTAACATGGACCCGAACACAAAGTCACCGGAGTCAATACACTGACACTGGTTCAACTGGGACATCATTTTGGTGTGCATCATCACACCCTATGCGAAAAGGTCCCCATCTAGAACCTCCTCTACCACCCTCAGCTGACCACGAGTGATTCGTTGAGTACCCAAGGATCTGTATATCCTCACCAACATGGTTGGGATGCACTCAGTCAATAAGTCATCAATAGCCTTAATAGAAAGGACCAAAGCCAACATAGGGTTTGGCCCATTATAGTGTCAAGCCACCACAATCTCCACCTTGTCCTCCCCTAGCAGATGGGGATTGACGGCTAGTTCCCTCCCACGGAATGGTAGTCCCATAAAAAAGTACACATCCTCTATCACAGAGAATGTCAGCTACTCCCCCCTCACACGAAGCACTGCAGATCAATGCTCCACATCCTAATAAGAAACTAGAGCAGGTACTCCTGCGACCGTATAAGGGGGCAGTCAAAAGACTTGAGCAACTAGCAGGCTGTCAAGTGTCTACATATGTCGGGCTACTCCCTGGTAGCCTCGAGTAACTGGTCCCAGTCCCGTTGTTGCCAGTGGACCGGCATCGTTCTCTAGAATCTTTTAATCACTTACATCCACTCAGAAACATCTGATCAACCACATCATCCATCAAAAAAGAATAAATATAAAAAATTCATAACCCCTTAGCCTACCCATAGTGCATGTCTTTCCCCCATACAATTGTGCACATGTGTGTGACTATTCTTTAAACATTTTTGCACTAATGCATAGATGTCTCACATTCAGTCGTGCATGAGTGGGCAACTATCAGTCAGACATGAGAGAATCTCATGTGCACCTATCTGTCCTACTCTCGCGCCCACATGTGCGGTTGTCTCATGGACAACTGCACATATTATCTGCAAGTTTCCTTACCATAGCCGCACACTCCTTAGTACACAACTGTGAGGGAAAATATCACACATAATGTGCAGGAAATGGAGTTTTACCGCACACATGTGCGTGGATATTCCCCATTTTCCCATGCATTGGTGGCCCCTAACCTTAAACACCCTTGTACAACCCCCTGTACATCCCCTACCTACAAAATATCAAATTCACAATGTCTAGGATGATAGGGCCACTAACCTGTTAATCGTCGTGCATAGATCAATAGCCTCATGCTCCCACAATATCAAAATATCCTCACAACTCTCTTGACAACTCAACAATAGTGACAGGCACAAACGAGGTGGCATTGTGGGCCCACCATCCATATATATCCCCTTTTTACCAACTTCCACACATTATTAAAGGAGACCAGAGCCTCCATTTTTTGATCCATTCTCAGCCACGCGATCTTGATCCTGCCATCTACACATTCACATTCATCGGGTTATCATCTGTACTTGGCCCTGGAGGAGCATTTTTCTCACACCACATTAGGGTATGCATTCTCACTTTCAGTTTTAATCAAATATATGTCATATATTCTTTATCATCAGATATTGTTCATGTTGGGTACTTGGTTTTTTGTGTGTAGGTACTTGTTCAACAAGCTTTACAGCCCCTTCAGGTATATGTTCGACACTAGCATGTAATTATTCCCTCTGTAAATCAATTGCATTTCCCCCTAACACCCTATGACATTTACCTTTAGGATCCCTACATTTGGCTCTGCAGTATCTTTACCTCTGCCACAGTTTGATACTGTCATCCAATAACACTCTCCCCCACATGAGCTGTCCCATTCATAGCTCCCCTCGAAAACTCGACACTCATGCTAATTTCACCCCCTAGGATTGGGAGTCCCGGTAGTATTTTTCACTTCCGAGAATGAACCCCATACTTCTTCTCATCATATTGCTAACCTTCCTAATGGATGCCCATGTCATATCATCCTACACTTGGTTTTATTGAATTCCCCCCGTAGTATCATTATCCCTCCATCTCATCCACCATCAGTTTTCCCATCTGCATATTGTCCTCCATCAACATACCTCATACAGAAACCCACCCATGGGCCCCCCACTCTCCACCAGTTCTCTTTCACAAACTTGTTCTCTAACCAGGCCAAGCCATATTTCATTGGGGCACCCATTTCTGTATCTGTATACTCAACCCAAATTATTCTTTATTTCTTTGGTAATTGTATAAATCCCTTGTTTCCATCATATACATAGCTTTTAGTCATCATCCTCTATGGCCTTCTTTTACCCAGCAAAGCAACCCATGTCTCCCTTGGTTGGGGGATCCACCCTTTCTTTCATGCATACATCATTAACAAACCCCAAGTATCTCAAGTCCATATACGTACGATCTCTTATTTTTCCCTCTTTCTTAGCCTCTGACACAATTTCATCCCATATATAGTCATCCCCCTCACACTAGATCCAGTTTTATAGTTGCTTCTAGTCATCCTTCAAATTCCCCAGCCAAGGGAAGTCTTGAGTCCCATAATGTCTTGAATTCGTCCATGATTCCTCATCAATACCTGATATCATCTATTACTCATTGGATTTCAAGAATCCCTTTGCTTATTAGCGTCACATCTCCCTTTTTTTTGATATCATCATAGTTTCCAGAAGGGCAGCAATATCTTCACTTTCATTCCCCTTTTCAATGAGGAGTCTTGAATGACATAGAAATAATCATCATTTATTTTTGATTCAGTTGACCCCCATAACATTTGACGTCAGTAAAATATCATGTTACGGTGGGTCTTACTATGCGACCATTACATTTTTTTCATACCAGCTGAAGACCTTTGAATATTGTTAGGCCATCAATACCTACAAGTCATCGACACATCTTACCATCATGATTTACTCACTTTAGAGCATGTTCACCATTTAGAACCTTCATCTCCCGTTATCAATTCCCACTGAGGGTCCTGTAGTTTTCTACATCATAATACATCTTTAGTTATAGTCATGCATTTTTATTTCATGACACGAGCATAGGGCTTTCCCACCTTGTTTGTACATAGATTTTGTTTTCTCCTAGAGAAAGGTTTGGATCCCACAGTTTTCCTTCTCCCTCCAACGGATCACCCTTGAAGTTCCTCTCTTCACTATTCATTACAATGGCACTCTCAACAAAAGAAACATTGATGTATTTCAGATATATGTATGCTCCTAACCTCACACATTAGGGGGCATCTATTATCATTAAAAAATCATCTGCATCATTCCACACAATGGTTGAAGAAAGACATCAATACCAACAAAAATTAGTACACCTACTGCACCAAAACCCATCAAAATGCACAAAAAACTATACACTTGGCTCAAAAATTGAAGTTCACCAAAGGGATCACGCACACAGTGCGCAGAATGTGTAGGCTAACACAACCCTCAATGCGCATTCTGTGTAAGATGCACCACTGTCTACGAGAAAATCCATGCACTCCTCATGAATGATGCATTTATGAATATTGTTGGTCTCTCAACCACTTCTAGTCTAACCCCTAATGCAATTTGACACTCAAATTTGAGTGAAATCTAACTTGGAGGTTGGTCAAGGGCTAGGAAGTGCCCTAAAAGGCCCCTTGTTCACACTATGAACTAGTTGTATATTTCCATGAATGGAGACTATAAATATGTGCCATGGGTGTGCTAGAAAAATAAGAACTTCAAGGTATTGTTATGCTGCAAGAATTCTTCTTTGAGAATCCTATTTTCTCTTTGAATCATTCAAGCACTATAGCAAGGGTCATCCTACTCACCTCTTGAGAGGATTGGCATTGTATTTCTTCACCATTATCACTTGCCATTGCATGAAGAGAAGATCTCTCTATTAGGGAACTCAAGAGCCCTCCCAAGGAGGAAGAGGGGACTCATAAGTCCCTTCCTTTCTCTACGGTGTTTATCCTATCAATATATTGATCCATTGGTATCTATATATTGGTCATTTTTTGTTTTTCATGGTTCTAGTTCTTGCAAGCTTCTCTAACATTTATTTCTTAGTTGTTTTTAGTTTTTATTTCCTTGTTTCATGTGTATTTGGTTATCTAATGAACTCAAAATCCTATGTCTTTATTAGCTGACTTAAATAAGCATTAAAGTTTTGTGTTTTTTCTCACCCATGTGACAAAACCAACACAACACTTAGTTTGGGATTTGTGAGAAGCAAGGATGATCAGTTTGTGTGTTCCAAGGAATAAGGTGGTTGTTTCATTTATGTAATTTTGTATTTTGATGACATTTTGTTGGTAAAAAAAACATGGATGAAATAAGGGAGCTAAAGTTGTAGCTATCATCCAAGTTTGACATAAAGGATATTGATGTTGCTAACTTCATTTTGGGAATAAATATCAAGAGAGATTGAGTAGTTAGAAAACTTTGGTTAAACCAGAGAAATTATATTGAAACTATCTTAAAATGTTTCAACATGCAAGAGTGAAAATGACGCAGGCACTCTTCGCAGGGCACGTCCGCTCACAGGATCTTCTCTTCCTTTCGGTCCGAAGAACTTTATCGTTCCTCTATTTCCCTATCGGGAAATCTGCACCCACAGTAATCTTTGTGTGATCCCCTCTTATTCACAAATCGGAGGATCGGAACTCGCGACTTTGTGAATTCAAAGGTCAGTGGTCGGGTGTTGGTTCTACGAATCCCTGAACAACAATATGTGTCAACGCTGACCTTTGCTTTCTCCTATCGAGACTTTCTCTATCGTCATCTCGGCACTCGCGATATCGAGCAACTTGCTTTACTGACTCCTGACTCCCGATATGTCAATTACCTGACACTCGTGCGAGTTGACCTTTCAACGTCCCGTCACCTCGATCGGGAATTCAAGGTTCACGATTTTGTGAATCCTGATGCAATGTTTTCACCACTTCTCATTGGAAAACTCCGATAACTTGTGCCACCTATCCTCCACTCACCGACTCAGCTGTGGCCCACACTATTATTTAGCTATCGGGATATCGCGTATCGCGATATCGCGATTTCTTTGGCAATAATTTGGAGTTTCGATCTATGAAACCTCAATACATGATATGCGTGTGGATCCAAAGGCCCTCGTGGCCCAGATCAATGTCTCTGCCCCTCTTGAGCTTTGAACCTCTCGAGAATATGACACTGTATCTCCCTTGCACCTCTGCAAGATCCAATGGCCCACGGATTATCGCAAATCCTCCTTGGAGAATACCGATCGTCCGTGCCTCCTTTGAGAAATCTGCGAAATGACTAAGTGTTCCTCTGTGGAACTCATTTTTCTTGCATGCAAACTTGCAATTCTTCTCACCAACCTTCAAAGAACGACTCCTCTGTGCCTTCCTTCAACAACTTTGAAGGCTTTATCTCTCCTGAGCTTTCTCACGACCTTCAGGTCCTTCCAGAAACTCTTACACACACTCCTTGTGGAAAACCTTCAACCACATCCAAGTGTTGAATTCTTTTGACTCTGCGCCCTTCTGCAGCAGCAGTCGTTCAATCCCTTGCTCAGGTTCACAACCCTGAACTTCACTTGGCCTGCACACTCCTTGCATGGCTCTTGTGCCCAACTGCACTTTGGGATGAATGAGAACAAAAGTTAACTCTATCTGAACCCTCTGTCACGCACTCCTTGCAGACACTTCAACTGCATTCCTTGCAGGAATTCACTGGCTCAGATAGAGAAACAATTGAAACTCATTCCTTCTCCCTTTCAGAATTCAATCTCAACATGAAATCATATACACAGCATATCAAAGCAAATGTATAACAGGAAGCAATCATTCATGAGAATAACATCAATACAGAGAATAAACACAAACCATGAATTTGAATCAATTCCTTCTATTAATTCAAATTTTTGCACATGGGTGTTCTCACACAACTCTCTTCTTTCTCTTCTTCTTGAATGATCTAATGATACAATACACAATGAGGGTGTCTATATCCCGTTTCCCTCTTGCGCTCTAGAAACTGTCTAATCTAGAATTAAATTTATATCTACCAGCATTAACTACTTTAAATGTTGTCTGTCTACTAAAGGACGAGAGATAAAGGCTCAAGGTCCCATTACAATATACAAAGTGCGCTTCCTTAAATTATCACATTAATGTTCGTGCAATAGTTTCAAGGTATTTTCAAAACTTGTGCTGGCACTTGTCCAGCTGTCCTCCGCTTCCGCGCTGGCTCTCTTGATGTGGGTATGATGCTCCTGCATCATACTGCCTTACTTGAAAAATTTCATGAGCTCCTTTCCATGAGCTCCTGCACGATCTGTCCATGCTTTTGTATTTCTGCTTCAGTCTCCCAGCTGGCATCTTCAACTGGATGGTCCTTCCATTTGACCAGATACTCAAAGTATTCTTTTCCCTTGGTTCTTTTTCTCACTTTCTTGTCCAGTATGCACTCCATCTGTGGCTTATCTGCAACTGGCATCTTCTTTGTCCACTGTATCACTGGCTACTCAGTTCCAGTCTCTGCTTCTCTAGCTCTATATGGGTACAAATCCGAGATATTGAATATCAGAGAAATTCTGATCCCATTAGGTAATTCAATCTCGTAAGCGTTCTCCCCAAACTTCTTCAAGACCTTGCATGGCCTGATTTTCTTCATCTTCAACTTATTATACGTTCCTCTTGGGAAACTTTCTTTCCTCAGATGTGCTAGAACAAGATCAACAACCTCGAACTGAAGTTGTCTTTTGTGCTGATCTGCTTTGCGCTTATACTCCTGACTTGAGTTCTGCAATCGCTGCTTCACCTAACCGTGAAGTTCTTTCATCGCCTCTGCAAATTATTCTGCACTAGCATTCCTAGTCGTGGTCTGTTCTAAATCCCTCAATTCATGAATTCCTCTCAGTTGCATGCCATAGACAACTTGAAATGGACTCTGCCCTGTGCTCCTTTTAACAGAGTCATTATAAGCAAACTCTGCCTGTGGTAATATGTGGTCCCAAATGCTGTGGTGTTTTGTCACCAAGCTTCTTAGCAAGTCTCCCAGACTTCTGTTCACCACTTCTGTCTGTCCATCTGTCTGAGGATGATAAGCTGAACTAAACAACAAGTTAGTTCCCAGCTTTTTCCATAAGGTCCTCCAGAAATGCCCTATGAAATTCGTATCTCTGTCCGAAACTATACTCCTCGGCAACCCATGAAGTCAAATGACCTCTTTCAAAAACAGGTTCGCGATGTGAGTCACATCGCTGGTCTTCTGACATGGAACGAAGTGTGCCATTTTGGAAAATCTATCCACCACCACAAAGATAGAATCAAATCCTCTTTGTCTCCTTGACAACCCCAATACAAAATCCATGCTAATCGCATCCCAAGGCCTTTCTGGTATGGGTAATGGTTGATCAAATCCTGCATTCTATTTTCTCCCTTTTGAATGCTGGCATATTCTGCATCTATCCACAAATCTCTTGACCTATTATTGCATCCCTAGCAAAAAGTATGACTCGCTCAGCTTCTCAAACGTTTTGTCGTGACCGAAATGTCCGGCCAATCCTCCATTGTGTTTCTCCTTTAGCAGATTCTCCCTCATGGAGCATTTCAGAATACACAGTTGATTGCCTCTAAACAACAATCCTTCTTGGATCATGTACTTGGCCCACTGGCTTCTATCCCTGAGAACTGGATTCTCAGCTGCTTCATACACCTCTCCAAAATCTAGATCATCTCTGTACATGTCTCTGAGATCATCAAAACCCAACGTTTTGACTTTGAACTCCTGCAACAGCAAACACTTTCTGCTCAAAGCATCAACAACTTTGTTAGCAGTACCAGAAATATGTTTAATCACAAATGTGAAATTCTGCATATACTCAACCCATTTAACATGCCTCTGATTCAACTTCTCCTGTTGAGTCACAAACTGTAATGCATGGTTGTCACTGTACAACACAAACTCTTTGGGTATCAAGTAATGCCTCCATTTCTTCAATTCTGAATGATGGCATAGAATTTCTTATCATATGTGGAATATTTCAATTTCACCTCAGTCAGCTTCTCACTAAAGTATGCTATCGACCTGTCTTCTTGACTCAAGATTGCTCCAATTGCAAATCTGCTTGCATCACATTTCACCTGAAATGTCTTCTGGAAATTCGGCAACACCAAAACTGGTTGTTCTGTAATCATCCTTTTCAACAATTTGAAACTCTTCTCAGCCTCATCAGTCCAATGAAAATACTTATGCCACTTCCTCACTGTATCCATCATCGCTGCACTAATTCCACTGAGATTCCTAATGAACTTTTGGTAAAAACTATCTAATCTGTGAAAAATTCTCACCTCGAATACATTTTTTGGTGATGGCCAATTCTTGATTACCTCCACCTTATCTAGATCCATCCTCAACTCATTTGCTGAAATAACAAATCCCAAATAAATGAGTTATGTCTTCATGAATGAGGACTTCTTCATGTTTATCAACAACTTCTCCTGCTGCAATTTCTGCATCACTGTAGCCAAATGCTTCAGATGCTCCGCTGTTGTTTTACTGAAAACCAGTATGTCATCCAAATACACGATGACAAATTTCCCGATGAAATCCTTCAGGACTTCATTCATCAACCTCATGAAGGTACTTGGCACATTTGTTAAGCCAAATGGCATAACAATCCATTCATACAAACCCTCGTTTTTTTTGAATGTTGTCTTCCATTCATCACCTTCTCTCATGCGAATTTGGTGATATCCACTCTTCAAATCAATCTTTGAAAAGAATTTTGCCTCGCTCAAGAAGTCCATCAGATCATCCATCCTCGACAATGGAAATCTGTACCTGATGGTTATTTTGTTGATCTCCCTTGAGTCGGTACACATCCTCCAGCCTCTGTCTTTCTTCGGACTGAGTACTATTGGAATAGCACATGGACTCAAGCTTTCCCTGACCAAACATTTGTCCAACAAATCCTGGACTTGCCTCTTAGCTTCTTCATTCTCTTGTGGCATCAATTTGTATGCGGCTTTGTTTGGAAAAGTAGCTCCTGGTATGAGGTCAATATGATGAATCACACTTCTCATCGGTGGCAACGAACGAGGTAATTCATCCACTACAATGTCAGTGAACTCTTCCAGTAGCTCCTGAATTTCATCTGGCAAATCATCCACTCTTGTGCTAGTTAGAACAATCCTCAGCTTTTTGACCACAATGAAATGTGGATCCTCCTTCTTCTTAACCTCTGTAAGAATTTCCTTCCCACTCATGAGAAGTACTACGTTGCTTACTTTCGGCTTCACCTCTTCATCCTTTATCGGAAGCAACATGTGTGTCCTTCCATTCTTCTCTAGGGTGTATGTGTTCATCTGTCCATCATGAATCACATTTCTGTCATATTTCCATGGTCTACCCAGCAATCGATGACAAACATCCATAGGAATGACATCACATAAGATCTTATCAATATATCCTCCTATCTTGAATTCAACCAAGCATTTTTTAGTGACAGTTACCTGGTATCCCTTCTGTAGCGATGAAACTTTGTATGGGCTTGGATGATCAGTCGTCTCCAGCTCTAGCTTCTCTACCATCTCTATAGAAACGAGATTGTCCATGCTACCACTATCCACAATGACTTTGCATACCCTATCCTTGGTCTTGCAAGAAGTCCTGAAAAGTCTGGTCCTTTGGACTGAACTTTCCACCTCTTTCTCTGGTGTTAAAAGGACTTTTCGCATCATTAGAGATCTTCCGCCTTCAACGTCTTCTGCCTCAACATCTCGCCTTTACACCTCAGTGATGTGAGCTTCTCCAATGTCATTTTTTTTCTCTAGACACTCATAAGACTTGTGCCCATTCTTCCCACATGTGAAGCATGTGATTACTCCGCCTCTTCCTCTTCCTCTACCTCTAGTATGAGGAAAAGTGTTGTTGTCAGCATAATCTCCCCTCTACTCATTATGCTGTCCTCTTTTCTCTACGTATTTCCCTCGCTGTNCGCATCATTAGAGATCTTCCGCCTTCAACGTCTTCTGCCTCAACATCTCGCCTTTACACCTCGGTGATGTGAGCTTCTCCAATGTCATTTTTTTTTCTCTAGACACTCATAAGACTTGTGCCCATTCTTCCCACATGTGAAGCATGTGATTACTCCGCCTCTTCCTCTTCCTCTACCTCTAGTATGAGGAAAAGTGTTGTTGTCAGCATAATCTCCCCTCTACTCATTATGTTGTCCTCTTTTCTCTACGTATTTCCCTCGCTGTGAACTTCCACCTCTCTCTGTCCGAGTTTGAGGTTTCTTCTAGTCATCTTTGGGCTTTTGGGTTCTTTCCTGGGCAACTGCTTTGCCTCTGGGCTGGCTCCTGCCTCGGCCCCTCTGACTCTGCTTTCGGCTCAGCTTCTCCTCAGCTTTCAAAGCCATCTGATAAGCGTCTTCCACTGTTCGGATGGTTACCATGCTCATCTCATCCTGGATATCATATCTCAGACCATTCATATATTTGGCCACTTTTTCATCATCGCTCTCTCGATGACCTGCTCTGATGTTCATTTTATAGAATTCCTCAGTGTATTCTTTCATTGTCATCAGCTTCTGTCTCAGGTTCTGCATTCTCCTGAACAGAGTAATTTGATAATCTCTGGGGATGAATTTTTCCTTCATCTTCACAATCATCCTGTCCCATCTCTTGATCTTCTGCTTTCCCTTGCAGCGTCTGTCAGCTTTTAGTT
>JASDQU010174154.1:20880-31005 GCA_032191745.1 Picea mariana | reverse complement strand
GGAGAATATCAGTCCTAAATCATTTTCCTAATCGAGCCACAACCTATGCCTTACAAAAATACCAGTCCTATGATACGTCAACAATCTGTCAACCTAGACCATTCTCCACAGGGAGAATGTCTGTCAATCAGCACACTGACTATCCATCTAGCTGGCAATCATCTCCAACACTAGTGGTAGTCTCTATGGTAGTCAGAATAATGCCATCCAATAGAACACAACTGTCTCTATTCATAATAGTATACAACTACTATCCAGTGGTACACAACTACTCCTAGTAGCACACGCCTACTAACCGATGACACATAGTCACAACCAGTGGAACACATCCACCACAATAGCATACAGCTACTGTCCAGAGACATACAGTCTCCACAACAATCATATCATCTGATTTCAACCTGCATAAACAATACCATGATACAAACTTAGTCATCTGGGCCATTCCTCCACTCACATCTGTGAGATCTAGAAGAGCATCTTCCCTCGGAAAGTAAAAACATCAGCCATGGGCTATTTGGACTATTCTTCCCAAGCATAGAAGAATAATTGTCCCTGATTTCTAAGCCTGGTCCATTCACCTAGTTGGGCCATTTCTCCAGCAATAATCACAGTGCAACCTGGAAAGGATGAGTCTGCCCTATGGAATGCCTGTCCATGATTGTTGAACCTAGACCATTCATCTAATTAGGCCATTCTTCCAACACTAATCACAGTGCAACTTGGAGAGAATGAGTCTGCCTTAGGGAATGACTGTCTGGACCATTTCCTAATGGAAATAATTGTCCTGCACCAACCTCCTATAACAGACCATTCTTTGAAACTGCTCACAATTGTGACTGCCAAGAAGAAAAATCGAACCATTCTACTTGACCACTAGTCAGAGTGACAGCCAAGAAGAATGATTATCCTAGACCATTCCCCCACACTAGCCACAAGGGGAATCATTGTCTATGGTACATCAGCAATCTATCAGAGCATTTTCATTACGAAAATGACTGTACGATCTGGACCATTTTCCGAACTAGAAAATGCCTGTTCGTCAAAAATCTTGGGCCATTTTTCGGACTGGAAGGTGACTTCCCAACCCGGACCATTTTCCGAACTGGAAAATGACTGCCCATAAATCAATAACATATCAGTGCTCCCTCCCAACCTGGGAGTAATCTCTTCCTTTTCCAATAAGGAAGTCATCTCCACAAGTACCAGTGTGTCCCTTAAGTACGCAAACTTTTCATCTTGGACAAAGGCTTTACCAAAATATTTTCTATCTGCTCAACTGTGAAGATATACTAGAGAACCACTTCTCCCCTCTTGACTCTATCATGGAGAAAATAATACTCGATCTCAATGTGCTTCGACCTGTCATGGAACACTAGGTTCTCTGAAAGCTGCACACAGCTTTGATTATCACAATATATCACGGTCGAATCCAGCACTTGATCAAACAATCCAAAAACCAACTTACGAAGCCACACTGTTTTCGTACAAGCATCACAAGCTGAAATATACTCTGCTTCTGCAATGTTGAGTGCAACAGACTTTTGTTTCCTGCTAGCCCATGACATTGTGGCAAAGCTCAAACTGAAACATATCCAAGTAGCACTTCTTCTGTCACCTGCACTCCCTGCCCAATCTGAATCAATAAATCCATGCAGCTATATATCATAACTCAAACGTCCCACATGTAAGATCCCTGATCCAGTTGATCTAGATATCTACTGTTGAACTACGGTTTGGCTACTAAATCTGATACTCTGGGGGTTTCTGACTGCGTTTGAGTAACTGTGTGAAGATGCTAGGTTGTTTTTGCATGTGTGTTCCAGTTTATTATGTGTTTAGCAGTATAAAACAATGTATGTGAAATAAGGACAACACAGCTCACTGATATATATATATATATAATGCTGGAAAAAGCAGGAAATACAATAAAGACTGGAAGCAGATCTCATGGATCGTCACTAGAATACAAAATAATAGATAAGAAATACCCGTGACCAGAAGAACAGGTGTTGGTATGCGCATGCACGGATAGATTGGCAAAAAGCAGTCTAGCAACTCGCGGTAACTGCTGTAGAATCCAGAAAACTCACCCCGATGGCGATACCCGTCGGAATGAGCTGGAAACTGTCTCAAAAGATGCGCCCTGGCCTCTAGACTGATCCTGATGACTGTCGGACTGAAGATCCGACCTCTGAAGCTCTGGATGTCACCCACTGGGGGTTTGCGCACCTCCTAGGCTCAATGAGTGTTCCCTAGAGATTCCACCGACGGAATCTGACGATGTATATCTCAAAACGATCATCCTGGTCTCCTCTGTAATGGGTCGGAAGGGATTCATCAGATCTACCTCGGAATGTCCCCTAGAACCCCAAATGTGCTTCCCCGAGAGTTGTGCCCTAAATGATTGTATTTTGCTTGCCGGAAGATTCCACCGTCGGAAATTGACAATGGGTGGCTCAATAGGTGCGCCCTGGCTAACTCTCTAATGGGTCGGAAGGAATCGGCCAAATCTGAAACTGTCTCAAGCGGCCGCACAAACCCTCTCTCAATCACTTGCGCCCTCACTAGCTAAGCTGCGCAATCACTGAACTGGACACTATAATGCACGGTGAAATACCTGGATGGTATCTCCGATAGGCTAGGGTGTGTCTCTCAACACCGAAACTGATCAAGAGTGGTGGTTTCCTCCAAAAATACACAAAACAACAAGGGGGTCAATTTCCTCCTCTACAAATACCTCAACATCAAATCATAACATAGCATAATGAATTAGGTTGATTTACCCTTCCTTTATAGCTTCCCGAAACCCTAATTTGTTGTTGACCTTTTCCCTCCAAGTGACTTTTACTTTATTTTATTATTCCTTGATTAAATCACTTAATTAATTAATTAATTAACCATTTTACCTCTAAAAAGTGATTTATCCATCCTGATGGCTTCTCCGGCCACTGAAAGTCACTTTTCATCATCTTATCCTGTAATGCTCTTCCTCTCGATTCTGATGAGCTATTACACTAAGAGGTTTCTCCAAGTAATATGCCCATTATGACCTTCTTAGTGAATTTAATTAAGATATGAGTCATGACCCATAATAACTCAAAATTACGAAAATCGTCGAAATGCAACGGAACCAAAGCCAAGCTATGCGGAATGGATCCTGATAATGAACGATGCAAGTCGGGCCGAATAAAACTCTTCAATATGTCCCGAACTCTCTGTCACCCCTATCTAGCTACTCTAGTAGGCATAACACTCTGTAATGTTATAATGTCCCAAAATGGGGACATTACACCACGAAGACATTTCAAGGCATGCTTTGCAATTATTCAATTCTTCATGGCTAGGTTCCACCTGGAACTATTTTCACAGTGAGGCAAATATCCGACCGAGTATTTTCCAAATACATTAACGATCCATTCAATTGTCCATACAGGGACGGGTTTACTGGATCAGAGTCTCTCATCTTCTTCAGATCTGTCATCATGGGAGTTTGCCATGGATTTGCAATCCATCATCCCGGACTTCTTGAAGAACCATTTCAATACACTTCCTTTGTCATAGGAAGTTTTCACCACGCTTCTATTGTACATGAGAGGCTCTGCACTAGGTTGCTTGAATCCATATAAGGTCTTCTTCTATCTTCATACATGGGTCTCTTTCTGGTATACCTCAAAACCTTGAGGTTGTTCTGTGTGCTTCTTCAATTTCTCTGTTGAGAAGAATAGTCTTTACATCCATCTGATGTAAACTCCAACCCATGGATATTGCAAGAGATATAATGGCTCAGGTAGAGGTATATCTGGTTACTGGAACAAGTTGTCATCATAGTCTTCTCCCTCCTTCTAGGAGAACCCTCTAACCCTAAGTCTCGCCTTGTATCTATCAATGCTTAAGTATTTTTCACAATTTCTCACATACATTGTTCTTCATCATAACTTCCTTCCATTCCTTCTGCTTGACTGCTTCTAGTGGGTTCAAACTGGTTCAATTGGTTGTTCTGACTTTTCTTTCTTTCTTGGAATCTTCAGGTTCTTCCTCATGTTTCTCTTTAATGTTGGAGTCCATGGAATCTTCTATAGATTACATGCCCTTCTTTCCTGAAGGCTCCAACTTTTTCCTTCCGCCATAGGAACATAAATGTAGATGGACAACCAAGGATATTCACGGCTTCTTTTCGAAGAAGACTTCTTCTAGAGTCAAGTTGAACACATGTTGCTTATCATGGTTGCCACTTGTAATGAAGAACATGGATAGATACTTCATAGTATTCACGGATTCTTCAATGGATCATATCGTTGGGGATTAGCTCCCTACTAATCCCAGTTTCATGCCTGAATGAGCAATATACATGCTCTTCTTTTGGAATTTTGTGATCCGCTCTCTCCACCTGAGAGAGAATCTATGCTTTCGTCTACTGCATCTCTATTTTCTCTCTGTAAAGTGTCACAAGCCTGTTCTTCTTTCCTTTTGATTGTTGACTTCCTTCGAATTTGACTCCTCTGAGTCTCTTTAAGTTTGTTTCTATCTGTTCTGATTGCTTCCCATCTGGCAGTTGTGTCATCCTTATAAACTTCTTCTATGACAGCTTCCGCAAGGATTGTTCATCACAAGGGTACCTGCCCAAAACAAGAACAACAAGAGCAAACAAGAAATATCTATCTAGAGGAGATGTTTGTTCATCTTGCAAACAAGTACAATAAGCATCTATATCAATAGTATTCATATGCAGTCAAGTACTCATTGCACCTAGCAATAATAGAATCTTTCAAAGATTGCTTTCACAATTTGTAATGTATCAACTATCACCCTTGATATATATATAAATTTTAACAATTTAATCAAACCTGGAACCTGAAGCCTCACTTGCTATGGAGGGTGCGCTTGTTCTTCTGAATGCACTGAATCCAAGATTACAGCTTGGACAAGATCTCTAGTACTTTCCCTACAAACACACTCATATTTTGCTAGATGATATAACTTAGATAGAATATACAAGTGTATACCTTTGAAACCTTGTAGCATCGTCCAGCTTGTCTTCCAATCTGAAACTAGATACCAGCTTTGACAAGAGATTAGAAACTCAATCAAAAGATTCAATGATTAGAACAAGCTAGAAACTCTAAAATTTCAACTTTGACCATACAATCAATTTGACCAGAAGTCAACCTTTGACTTTGACTTTGATCGATCAACCTTTGACCTTGACTAGTCAAGCTTTGACTTTAACTTTGACCAAAAATTTAAACCTGACGTTTTTTCTAGCTGAGGGTACCAAGAGGTGTGCTAGGCTAGGGTGCACTAGGATGTCAAGGAATTAGGTCAAACGTTTCATCATAAGTGCCTGAACACAACGTTTACTGTTTGTTGCAACTGCATAATCAGAAAACCTAGTTGCAATTGTAATTGGTGCCACAACGAGCTTAACAAATAACTTCCCAATCTATCTTCCAGTGGTTAGACTATCTGAAGATAGTGTGGGCCCATAACCTGTTGGAAATAAAGAGATGTGCTTGTTTTTCCATAGACAATATAGCAATATTGTCACACAACCATAGGCATGAAGCCACCCCCGAGCACCTTTAACCTTGACAGACTGAATAATTTCGGAAGCAAAACTTAAAACCAATAGCCAACCAAAATAGCATATCTCTCTCCAAGGCTAGCGTACCAAGCAAAGAATCCAAACCATAACCAAGGCAGAAAGTCCAAACCATAACCAAGTAGAAAGTCCAACCATAACCAAAAGCCAAAATCCCAGTTGCAGTAGTTGCAGCTGCACTCCCTCTCCAAACTTATGCACCACTAGTCTTACGCAGTTGTGAGAGTGTGAATGACAAATGAGCTCTAGCGCCCTCTTATTTATAGTGCTCTTTGTCACTTGTCCAAGCCAACTTCTTCTTTTAGAGGTTAACACTTAAATATTAATTCTTTTATTGAGCAGACATGTCTTCGAGGGTTTATACACATATGTTTAGGGTTTCTCTTGCTTCCCATAATATTCTAGTCTCGTCAAAGGTTACACATAGAGGTTAATACCTCCCGCAATTACCATAATATCAACACTATTCACCCTAGTATCCCCTTCAAGTATCACCCAAGCCCAAGACCTTGTGAGGATTACCAAGTTTAAGTATGGGAGGGCCTTTGTCCAACCCTATTAGGTGTGCCACCTGAACAATAAGTTACCCAAGTAGAGAGATAGGTCTCGAGAGTGACAAGGGAAAGTAAAAACCCATCAAGAGCAAGTGTGAGTGGGATATGGTACTAGACTTACTTCATGGCTTATGGTATCCATTTCTATGAGCGCCTTTGTAGAGGTGGTGCTTGCTTGCTTGTGATACCCTTTCCTCCGTACTTTTTGCATTTCGAACCCCTTATTTTTCCTTTTGACACGCAGTTATCATTTGCAAGTCCCCTTTATAAGGTTTCAAGCTTCATTCCTTTATATTTTACTGGGCAATAGTCCTTTATAATTGGTGCATGTTGAAATATTGGCCAATACTGAGAGGGGGGAGGTGAATCAGTATTGCTTCCTTTTCAATAATTTAATAATGTATTAATTATTAAACTTATTAATCACAACAATTGATCAACAAGAATGTACTGAATACAAAAATTAAATTTAACAATAATGAAAGGTACAAGTTACAAATGTGTGAGAGACAACAATCTCTCATTTTCCGAGCACTAACTCAAGGAGACACCAATCCCCTGTTTCAGAGCACCAACGCCCTTGTGTTTCAGAGCACCAACTCCCTGTTTTTAGAGCACCAACGCTAGGAAGCACCAACTCCTTGTTTTTAAAGCACCAGCTCAAGGAAGCACCAACTCCCTGTTTTTAGACTTCAATCTGTAGAGGATACCAATCCTCCCTTGCTCCTCCCTTCCACCCTTACTTCATGAGTGTCTTCATCTTTCTTCCTTGGACTCTGCTTCTCCTTTTGATCTTCTGATATAGACCACAAAGACACTTTCCTTCTTACCATTTTTCTCTGTTTATATAGTCTCTCAAGAGATATATGATATTGAAACAATGTGTCTTTTTGTAAAAGAGAAAATGAACCAATGTGTCTTTTTAATAATAAAACATTGAACATCTTCATTTAATTAACACAAATAATGACTTTTCTGTTTATTAATTGATTTTAATTTAAAAAGGCATCCAAATCAGACAATGATTTTCGTATGAAGATTCTGGAGCGATGGAAACGAAGTTTAAAATTCTACAGCATGGGTTTTGTGCAGAACATGGCCAGCTAGCCGACACACAACCAATTTCCCCAGATAATGTGCAAGGTGGACGGTATAGGAGGTTCTTTGAAGGCAACTTGCCCAGATTTACTGTTGCGGCCACCTTCTAAACTTGCCAAATGAAGCATCCACTTCAGCAGTAGAGATTTGGTCACAGATCCACATTCCTCCTTTATCAGCAAGCTAACAGAGTGGACTCGAAAATTATAAGAGAGGATTTTAAATGATGTGTTCGCTTCCACATCTGTGTTGACTCTAGTCAAATTTTCACGTCCAATCCTGTAGCATGGAGTTGCAGCGAGTTGCAGCACTCATCCTATAGCGTGGAGTTGCAGCATAGGAATTGCAATGAGTTGCAGCATAGGAATTGCAGCGAGTTGCAACACTAATCTTGTAGCATGGAGTTACAGCGTGGGAGTTGCAGCGAGTTGCGACACTAATCTTGTAGCATGGAGTTGCAGCGTGGGAGTTGCAGCGAGTTGCGGCACCAATCCTATAGCGTGATCCGACAATTTCTAAGACTTTGATCCAGTGATCTAACAATCACAATGATATCTCTGATGATTTTTCTCACACCTTCTTGGAGGCAATTCTCATAAAAGATCTTATATGCCTTGAGAGACAATCTTTTGTCCTTGCTTTCATTCACTTGAGAATGGATGACAATGATCTAAAACTTTTATAACAAGATTCTTCAAGGACTAAGTAATGAAGGATCTGTGAAGCATCCCCCTTGCCGAGATTTTTATACCAGATCCTTGACACTTGTTGTATTCTATTGAAGCACCTGATTTGACCCATTCTTCTTGTATTTAGAGCATAGTGACTTCTTTTTGAGGTTCCATTGTAAAGGTCTTCCAATGATATCTTCATGGAGTGAACAAGCCCTTCACTTCTGTTCAATTGCTTCTTCTGTGAATGGATGCCAATAACATAATTCAACATAAATGTTTGCTACGATACTGATATGAATACATAAACACTAATCAAGTTCTCAGTGACCATATTATCCTCTTTCTATCAATGCCAACAACATACACTATGTCCAATATTGACCATATTGGCCCCCTTTGACATCAATGCCAACACCTTAACACCATGTCCAATAGTGCATTCATTCGATTTCGGACAGGGGCGATTACCATTAGAAGGGGTAGAGCTCAAGTTGGCCTAAGGCTTTTATGCATCCTCTGGGCCTTTAGCCCCTTCTTCTCATGAGAGAATGGGCCATAGGCGAAGTTTGGGATATATGAAAGGAATTATTATGGAAAATGTTAAGCATGATCGAGAGCGAACGTTACCCTTGGGAGGGCCCCCCAATATTAACCATTTTCCCTGGGCAGTGACACCACGAGACTAGGGCACAGAAGTTGACCACCAAGGTGAAACAAGGCAACCAAAACAATTTCTCAAGCAAGTGATCCACTCTCCAACTTCAACCAAAGATTCTTGTCTACATGCCCAATAAATTAAACACGACACCCTGCATGAAAAAAAGACTAACCATACCTCATGGTGATGCTGGCTTACCATGCCCAACACCCTCAATTGCTTGAATGTGATGAGCCTTGGTTGATCTGTGCTAGAAGGTGAATCAGGGGGGCTACTAGGCTCTGTTGGTCAATCTGGCTCTCAACACTGCATGTTTTCTACTTGTGGGTATCGAGACATGATCTCTTTAGTTACCCCTAGCCTGGAGGGGGTAACAGAGACAAAGCAACTTCTACAATGAAGCAAAATGGTGTTTCCATAGAGAAGCAAAGGAAAAACTTCAATACATTGGGCTGCCATGGTATGGAGGATGCGAGTTCATCAAAAAATCCAATCTCTACATTGATGGTAGAAAGGTAGACTATTCAACAACATTAGCTCTCATCCAACTAGTGAGTCAATGATCAAACAAAAGGTCAATGACACTAATTGTTCTTCATCAACCTTCCCAGATATAGTTCACTTCCAGTTATTGATTGGAGACATCACTTTGAAGTGGGTTGCAAACATCTTGCTTGATCCAAATATTATGTTATTGATTTGAATTTAACCTCGAAGTGTAACCCTTGAAGACTTTTCACTAGTGATTGTATGAGTGCATATTGCAATGTGTTTCATTGTAGTTTATATACATATTATTGTCGTCCATAACCCCCATCCCCTAAAATATTTGGGGGTATGTTCTAGCCGCTCTATACGTTCGTCCTCGCTTTCCCCCATTCCAGAAACTCGTGCAATAAAGGTATGGAGTCATTATAGTCATTTAATGATTAGGTATTTGCAAGTTACGTAATGTACTCCTCTCTCACCTACTATGTCTTGAGACATTTCATCACTCAATAATCAAGAAATTATTCTATCTCTCTCATTTGTATGTGTATTTTTGTCTACATTCTATGTGTGTAAATCTAACAATGAAGATAAAGATTTAATACTATAAGTCTTGAACTAAGACTTCCTTAAATGCATTAAAAATTTAGTATCAAGCTTTATCCATTTTTGGTATATCAGTAATCCACAGTGTTACCTCCCAAACTTGCACTTCAAGTGGTAAAGCCCTAAAACACAATTGCAAACCCAGGGGAACTGAGATTGGCTACCCACTATCACCATAGCCACTCCCTCTCTCACTTTAGACCAACTCTCCTCCGACACAAGGGAGGGGTTTCCCTAAGTTAATGTATGATATACTTTATAGAAATAGATGGTCGTAGGTTGCTAAGCCTAGTGTCAATCCTATTGATTTTTCACAGTGTTTTCTCACCCTGCAATTTATCCCAATCCCGGTTTCAGTTTCTTCTTATCACTCCAAAATGTTTAATGCCCTTTTCCCAATATTAATGAAATTTGCAAACATTAATATGCATTAAATTTCGAAAT
>JASDQU010174154.1:0-17312 GCA_032191745.1 Picea mariana | reverse complement strand
CACTTTATTTAATTTCACTCACCCAACTTAAATAAAAACCCACTTGGTGCTTTAAGTTCCTAAGTCACTTTTCACTTTCTAATTTAAAGTTCACTTTACCACTTATAAAGTGACTTTATGAAAAAGACCCACTTTTAAGTTGTGGACCACATTCCTAGGTAAAAGATTAAAATCCCATAGGAACCACTTGTCCAAGGTACAAATCTTCATTAAAATTCAACATCTAATCAACCTCTGCCCTGACTCTGCCCCCTGATGGGGTCTCAGCATCCATCTGGTGGGCTCTTCAACCCCATGGAGGTCCGAACTGATCATCTCCCCATGTGTACCGATCCAAATGGTACCTGTCCGTCGAGAATGGTCTTGCACATCAAAGGCTGCGCCCTCCATGGGCTCATCAGTCACAGGGATCATAGCAATGTCAATCACATCTCATCATCAATATTATTAAACATATGCATAAAATCCCTAATATATCAGTTAACAACTCAAAGACGTTACACAAGCCTGCAATACAAGTCTGGAGAAAAGGGCAAGGCATCCTATTTGGGCTAGTGTCCACAGGAAAAGGAAAGTTCCCGAAAAAACCTCATCCAAGCCATGTAAGTGGGTGATGTGGTCAGGGGATGTCCAAGCATGTGGGTGCAGTGAAGGCCAAGGATGCAAAAAGTGTTACCTGCGGGTGCCTTTGTAGAAGGCGAGTTGTACCTATCATGGATGTATTCTTTCCAAGCCCATTCTTGCCTTTATTCTTTTTATTCTTTTACCCCTTTTTTGTCTTTTTTGTTCTAGAGCTAATCAGGGGACACTACCTTGGCATGGTGACCAGAGCTGACAGCGTTACCCACAAGTACTTTCACAGAGATGAGAAGGTTGGCTTGTGATGAGACCCCCTTACCCTTGGCCATGCAACCAAGAGTCACTATCCTAGCATGGTAACCAGCTGGTGGCAATGTCATACTGCTAGGTACCCATGGAACTAATAGGCTAGCTCGTGATGAGACCCCCTATCCTCTGACTACGTCTTGTTTTAATATTTTTCCGGGTCCCTCTTGTTTCTTGCTGAGAAGCTTTTTATTGCTTTCTCGGGGATCCCTAGGCGAAGCATCTCGAGGTTTTGTTCTTAGGCTTTTATCTTTTACCAGCGTGCTTTTACCTTCTAGGCCTTTAGCCCCTTCTTCCCACAAGGTAAGGTGCAGTCCTGAAAATATGTCAACCCAATGCCCGGACAAGGGGAATGGGATAAGTGAGCAGGAAGTAAGATGAAGAAGTGGTGCTATGATGGGAGTGGACGATGGCGTTTCAGAAATCTCCCCAGTGGCAAACCAAAACCTACAGATACAGGCTTGCTAGGGCACCCTGTCAATCCCCCCAAAAATGTAAGATCCAAGCAGTCGTTAAAAATAAAAGGGATCAGATGCATACATTTAAAGGTTTTAACGATCAAATGTGACACATACCATGATACCTGGACTAATTACCTCATGAAGCAAGAACCTCTTTTGATACAGGACCAAACCGATGGTGATGGATTTTGTTGCTGCTGACAAGATAAAAACGATAGAAGAAGAAAAGGTGGGCCCTCCAGGGCCATGCTCAGGTCAATCCTGCTCTCGGTACTCCATGTCCAGGACCCGTGGGCCTCGAGACACGATCTCCTAGTTATCCCTGAAAAGTGGGGGATAACAAGCAACAGCATTGATTTGGGAGAGTTGTGCCACAAACGGATGGCACATTCGCACTTTGGTGTGTTGGGTCATTTCAGACAGGCAGTTACAGGAATGCCCCAAGTTGCAGCAGAGAAGCATGACCCTTGTAAGGATTGCGCATTGGAAAAGTATGCTCACCTACTGGTTGGTTACAGTGAGGTCTACAAGGCCTACCGCATCTTTGTGCCAACACGCAGGAGGATTGTGGTAAGCAAAGACATTCAGTTTGAGGAGGAGCAAGCCTCAAGGAGATCTAGAGATATGCTAGCGCAGGTAGAGGACCAGCAAGGACAGGACTCGGGGCAAAAGATTGAGGAGGTACAGAGTACTGAGTCACAAAAACAGGGTACAGGTACAGGTACTAGTGTTGAGAGGGAGACTAGTTGACACGACAGTCAAGAGACTAGTAAAGAGGATGAGCAACATGAGGTTGTTCCTCGGGAGATTAAACCTAGGCCACAGCCTAAGTGGTACAGGTCTAGACAGGTAGCACCTCCAGAGAGATCTTTTAGATAGAGTAAACCACCGCAGAGACTTGGGTACAGGGCACTCATTACAAAGCTTATAGATGTCAAGCCTTCCACTTATGAGAAGGATGCATAGCATGGGGTATGCCTCCATTATGAAGAACGATGTATGGGAGGTGGTGCCCAAGCCAGAGGGTAAACGGGTGGTTGGATCCAGATGGATTTATAAAGTCAAGCATGCAGCAAATGGAAGCGTGGAGAAGTATAAGGTGTGCTTCGTAGCCAAGGGGTTTGCACAGAAAGAGGGTGTCTATTACGAGGAGACTTTCGCCCCGGTGGCTAGATATTCCTCCATCCGAGCAGTTATGTCATTAGAAGCAGAGATGGACTGGTGCGTTCATCAAATGAATGTGAAGACTGCCTTCCTCAACGGATTTATTGAGGAAGAAGTTTATATTGAGCAGCCTGAAGGTTTTGAGGTTGGAGACAGGGAGACGCATGTTTGCAGGTTGAGATGAGCCTTGTATGGGCTCAAGCAGGCACCTCGTGTTAATATTATGGTAGTTGCAGAAGCTATTTACCTTCACGTGTAAACCTGACGAGAATAGAATATTCCGAGAAGCAAGAAGAAACCCTAATGAGTTGGCTAATAACCCTAGAAGACAAGTCGGCCAGAAGAAATATTATATACTAAGTAAATAGACACCATGAATGAGAAGTCAGCCCAAGCAGTTAGCCAGAATTAGTATAAATACAGAAGGCCAGTCTTCATTCTGGAAGGCATTCTCAAAATTGCAGAGCAGCACTTGTGCACATTGCAGTTGCCCAATTTGTGCGCAAGTTTGGAGGAGAGTTGTCGTTGCAGCTGCTGCAGCTAGCAGATTGCATTTTGGCTTGGACTATCTCTTGGTTATGGTTTGGACTATCTAATCAGTTCTTGTTTGGTGCGCTATCCTTAGGGAAAGGTGCACTATCCTTCGGGAAAGGTACATATCTTGCATATCTACTTCTTCGAAGATAATGTGTTCAAAGAGAAACTATACCTATGGAAGAAACAAAAAGAGTTGCTATCATTATGACTACAAGTCAGACAATACAAATGAAAGGATGAAGTACATCAAACAATTCATGTGGAAGTTATTACATAAGTAACAGCTGCAAGATAAGCCGAAATCAAAATCAATCTTGAAATAAAAGACAAGAAGAAGTCAGCAATCAAGAAGAAATTGGAGAAATACTTATGACACCTTGCAGAAGGCAATAAGGATGCACACGGAAGCGTGTGGATTATGGAGGGAGTCAATTATATATTTCCGAAAGAAAAACATGCACTCATACATGAAGCAAGGATTAGGAGGGAGCTAATCCTATGATCCATTGAAGATGATGAAGTATATATCCACGGTAGCAGCCATGAAAGGCAGTACGTGTTCAGTTCAACCTTAGAAGAAGTCTTCTTCGAAAAGCAACCTTAAAGTATCCCTGGTTGTCCATCCACATCCGTGATCCTATGATGAAAGAAAGAAGTGGAATCTCTAGGGCATGGAATCTATAAGAAACTCCATGGACCCAAGAGCTAAAGATAAACATGAGGAAGAACATGAAGATTCCAAAAAAGAAAGAAAAGCCAGAACAACCAGTCATTGTATCAAGAATCACAAGATTACCAGCCTAATATGAACTCACTAAAAGAAATCAAGCAGAGGAACTGAAAGTTGTGATGAAGAACAGTGTATGGAAGACTTATGAATGAAAGCATTGCGAGATCTAGAACTAGAGGTTCTCCCAGATGGAGGGAGAAGACTATGATGATTACTCGTTCCAGTAAACGAGACATACCTCTACATGAGTCATTATATCATTCGCAATATCCATGGGTTGGAGTTCTACATCAGATGAATGCAAAGACTGTTCTCCAGAGCAATTGAACAAAGAGCATATGAAGAGCAACCTCAAGGCTTTGAGGCATACCAGAAAGAGACCCTTGTATGCAGATGGAAGAAGACAACTTGGTGGAGAACCTCCAATGCACAGCAGAAGCGTGGTGAAAACTTTCTATAATAGAGATATTGTATCAGAATGATTACTCAGAAGATCAAGATGATGGATTGCCAATCCATGACAAAGATCTCATGATGACAGAAGAAGTGCCACATGGATATGTTCCAGTTTGATCCTTGCCACGATGTTGTGAGCTAGCAGGAACCAAAGAGGAATCCAACAATGATATACTTTATTGATCAGAGCTATATGAAGCCTTCAGAGAAAACCAGTGTTCCAGACCAAAGTACATTTGAGATCAAGCATTACATTCTCCGTGATGAAGTCCAGAAAGGAGAAAGTGGTTCTCCAATATATATCTCCACGGATGAGCAGATAAGCAGACATTTTGGTAAAGCTTCTGTCCAAGATGAAAGAGTTTGCGTACTCAAGCTGGAGCTCGTGGAGACGACTTCCTTATTGAAAAAGGAAGAGATGACTTCCAGGTTGGGAGGGAGCATTGATGTGTTATTGATTGATGGGCAGTCATTTTTCAGTTCGAAAAATGGTCGAGGATGAGCAGTTCCTTTCCAGATTCGGAAAGTGGTTTGAGATTTCTGACGGACAGGCATTTTCCAGTTTGGAAAATGGTCCAGATTGAACGGTCATTTTCGTAATGAAAATGGTTCGATGGATTGTTGATGTACCATAGACAGCGATTTCCCATTGTGGTTAACATGGGGAATGGTCCGTTTTGGAGGTTGGTGCAGGACAGTCATTTCCTTAGGAAATGGTCCGGACAGTCATTCCTTAGGGTAGATTCATTCTCTCCAAGTTGCACTTTGTTTAGTGCTGGAGGAATGGCCCGGGGTGGGGAATGGTCCAGGTTCAGCAATCAGGGACAGACATTCCTTAGGGCAGACTCATTCTCTCCAGGTTACACTTTGTCTAGTGTCGGAGGAATGGTTCAGGCTCAGAAATCAGGACAACTATTCTTACTTGCTTGAGAAGAATAGTCCAGATAGCTCATCATTGATGTTTTACCTTTTAAGGGCAAATGCTCTTCCAAGATCTCACAGATGTGAGTGGAAAAATGGCCCAAATAATTCAGTTTATATCATAACATTGTTTCTGTGCAGGCTGATATCAGATGATTGTTATGAAGATTGTATGTCTTTAGACAGTAGATGTATACTACTGTGGTGGATGTGTTCCATTGTTTGTGACTATACGTCACTGACCAAGTACCTGTGTGCTACTTGGTGTGGTAGTGTATCACTGGATTGTAATTGTGTACTACTATGGATAGACACAGTTGTGTTCTATTGAATGATATTGTTCCAATTGCCTTGAAGACTATCAGCAGTGTTGAAAATGATTATCAGCTAGATGGATGATCATTGGACAGAGATTTCCCAGACAGAAAATGGTTCCGGACATTTATTTTTCTAGGACATATGTCCAGATTAGAAGAATGGCTCTTGTGTCACTCTATGGTGTGAGTGACTTATCCAGCATCATGTCTAATTACTCAGATAGAGTATGGTTTCGAGAGATGATGCAGCTAATGACACTGATGGTGATGATGGTGCTCTAGTCATGAGATAGTCTATACAACTATGTTGATGCTACCAGGTGAATGGTATGTTTGTGCTTGAGACCATTACCTATAATACCTCCCTAGCTAGGAGGGAGTGTTAATATTATGGTAGCTGCGGGAGGTATTTACGTCCACGTGTAAACCTGACGAGAATAGAATATTTTGGAAAGCAAGAAGAAACCCTAATGAGTTGGCTAATAACCCTAGAAGACAAGTCAACCAAAAGAAATATTATATACAGTAAATAGACACCCAGAATGAGAAGTCGGCCCAAGCAGTTAGCCACGATTAGTATAAATACAGGAGGCCAATCTTCAATCTAGCAGGCATTCTTAGAATTGCAGAGCAACACTTGTGCGCACTGCAGTTGCCCAGTTTGTGCGCAAGTTTGGAGGAGAGTTGTCGTTGCAGTTGCTGCAGCTAGCAGATTGCGTTTTGGCTTGGACTATCTCTTAGTTACGGTTTGGACTATCTGATCAGCTCTTGTTTGGTGCGCTATCCTTGGGGAAAGGTGTGCTACCCTTTGTGTGGCTATCTAGACTAGGGTTTGCTTCCGGAATGATTCTCTATCAAGGCTAAGGTACTCGGAGGGTGGCTTCGACCTATGGTTGGGTGACAATAGTGATATTGTCGATGGTAAAACGAGCACATCCATTATATTCTAACACCTCGGGCGTGGTACTCAAGGATTGACAACTACTTGAGAGAGATGGGATTCCAACGGAGTGAGGATGATCCAAACCTCTACTTTCTAACAGGTGAAGTGCCTCTCATACTGGTACTTTACGTTGATGATCTCTTTCTCACTGGAGATGAGCAATTGATTGTAAATTACAAGGCTAACCTTGCAGCAGAGTCCGAGATGAAATACCTCAGTTTGATGCAATACTTCCTTGGTTTGAAGGTTTGGTAGACAGATGGGCGCTTCTTCTTAGGACAAGAGAAGTATACAGTGGAGATCTTGCGCAGGTTCAGGATGACAGATTGCAGGCCCATGTCCACGCCTCTAGTGACAAACTAAAGGAAGATTGATGTATCTAGTTCTAAGACAATAGACCCCACCATCTATCGTCAACTTATTGGATCGCTCATGTATCTGGTCAATACTAGGCCAGATATTAGCTTTGCAATTAACTCTTTGAGTTAGTTCATGGTGGACCCTCGAAGAGTTCATTGGATAGCTGCGAAGCATGTGCTTCACTACTTGAAAGGTACAGTGGAATACGGGTTATTGTATGAACGCAGTGGTGGAGTGAGATTGGCAGGTTTTACAGATGTTGATTGGGCAGGATGCGTAGAGGACAGAAAGAGCACTTCAGGGTGTTGCTTCAGCATTGGAGCGGGTATTATAACCTGGTTCAGCACGAAGCAGAGATCAGTGGCATTAAGCTCTGCTAAGGCAGAGTACATGGCAGCTAGTTTGTAAACATGTGAGGCACTGTGGTTGAGGAAGTTGTTCGTGGGACTGTTCAGCAAGGAGTTAGAGGCTACTGTGATACATTGTGATAATCAGAGTTGCATCAAGTTCTCTGAGAATCCTGTGTTTCATGATCGTAGCAAGCATATAGACATCCGCTATCACTTCATATGAGATTGTGTACAGAGGGGAGTTGTGAGGCTCCAATACATACAGGCAGATGATCAAATGGCAGATATATTCACCAAGGAACTTTGCAAACAAAATTTTATGACGTTCAAAGATAAGATGGGGTTGGTTCAGAATCCCTTCCTCGTTAAGAGGGTGTGTTGAGAAGTATAACTCAGAAGCTCTTCTCCATGCATGGCGTCCTAGCATGGGTGGAGGACAATGAAACTGGACAAGTTGATAGATTAATCTCTTTCCTAAAGTTTTACTAAGGAAAAAGTACATTAAATGTGTTATATTTTAATGTTGACTTAATGAGCACTTTTTCTAAAGTAAAAAGTGAAAATAATTTAAATGATGATCTTTTAATCTTGGCCATCCATCTCATTGAGAGAGTGAGGGTTGATCTCAGCCCTTGATCTCTTTGGAGATAGGGTTTTCGCTTGCTCATTGAGATATAAGAAATCGACTTGGTGGTTGGGGCGCATTATTCACTTGAGATAGGGCAAGTTTCAGCAAGAGGAGGAGATTCGCTTGAGGGTTTGTTGGAGATGAGTAGCAGAGAAGACGGAGGAGAGTCTAACAGGTGGATTGACTAATTTTCTCAGCCATTTGCAGAGGCCATACTACATATCTGAGAGAGCTGCACCTGTGACGCAGAGACAGCGTCGCTGGGCCATAGGATTTGCGCAGAGGCTCGTTTGCTGGGCCGATTTTGTGTTGCTTTGTTCGATTTGGTTTAGAGAGGGCCGTACAAGTGCTGAGAAGAATTTTCGTTGGGGTTTCCTCAGCCATTGTTGTAACTCGATCTGCTCTGTAAGAGATCTCTATATTTTCTGTTGCAATGATAAAATCCACAAACTGAAGAACAGGTTTCCCATATTGGGTTTTCCCGGGGTTATTTTACCCAAAAATTCTGGTGTCTCTCATGTGACGTGATTGTTGTTACTCTCTACAGTGTTTCTAGTATTTATTTCTGCTGTGCGATTTTATTTTCTGTGAAGAAAACCTAATTGTAACTGTAAATTAGCAATTTCAGAAATTTAAATGTGCTAAATAAATTTCTGGGTAGTAAAGATTGTTGAAGCTTATGGTTCATCTTGCTGGGTTTTAGAGGATTCACACTTTATGTCCCTTGAATTCTTTGGATTGTCAATCTGATATTTTGAGACTGTATACAAATTTGAAATAAGGGAAAGAATCTTTTAACGACCAACGCTTTGTTGTGAATGAATTCAATGGTTTGATGTCAAACTTTCTGAATTGATGAACTTCGACTAACACTTAGCTCATCAATTTTCTTCTCTTCTGACTCCATGCCCATTGGATCGAAGTTACGAGTTCGAAAAATACATAAGAAGAATAATTTACTTCACTGATTTTGGAGTATTTTACTCGTAGATGAATAACATTTTGTCACAGACCTAAAGTGTTTTGTTGCAGATTTACAAAGGACAAACATTAATTTAATATGTTGCAAGTAAATCTGAACTTTACTTATTGTTCTCAAGTGTTTAGGGGCAGAAATCTGCATAGTTGCAGATTTTTCAGCAAGCATATTCTGAAGATTGGAAATCTTTGCAGGGCATACTTGAAGATTGCAGACTTCAGATCAATAGGCATTCCCCACTAAGTCTAGCAAGCACTAGACCAAAGTGAGAGGGACTGTGTGAGTTGACATTGGCACTTTCTCTGTGTCCAGTTGATTCCCTTTCGACTAAATTCCCCAAGGTCAATTTCAAGCGATAACCGGAGAGACAAAAGAAATATTGCATTCCTTCAATGTTCGATGTCGAACAAAAGTGTGGTATATATATGACTTATATTCCATTAGGAATGGCTCATCTAATCACATTATTACAATGATGTCATATCCTAACACTTCATTAAGTATAGTATACAACTTAACTTTCCAACATAACATTATAACTTAACTATATTAACACCTTTACAATATATCCTTATACCCTAACCCCTAGGACTAGACTCAGTAAACATTACAATGTCTAACAAAAACTCTAATTGTAAATTTGGATTTGTCATCCCATAAGCATTTCCACATTCTGGACATTACTAGAAGCATTTCCATAATTCAATTTCATCAAGATTCAAGACTGAAGTAATTGTATTCACTTTCACATAGCACGAGTCACAATAAATTTTTATATGCTGCCATAAAAAGCTAGGCAAATGCTTAGGTAGGAGTAAGAAGGGAAAATTACCTGTTGGACGAAACAGGACTGGTGTGCCAGAAACATTTGTGAAAACAAAAGTATCATTTGTTCCCTGTTACAATTCAGAATTACACTTTGCAATCAATCTACTTCCAGGAACCATTTTATTGGCCTTTGAAAACCTGGCAAGTGAAAAATTAAGAACAAATATTGCAGTAAACTACTTCTACCTCATATTTCTTGCTGCTGGTTGGTCTTAAAGGTCCTGTTAATAAGCCACCAAAAACAGCACCCCTACGGTCCCCAACTACCTAACAAGGTACTTGTTACTTTACTTAAACAAAACTTCAAAGAATGTGCAATTAAAATTACTCTCCTCTATCTTACAATAGAGATATGAAAAATATCTACAGCAAAAAGTTTTGAGAAATTCTGTGGTGCATTTTAATAAGAGACCAATAATGAAAGTTGTAAAAAAGGCTAGTGTTGAGACAGATGTAAAGTTGTTCCACTTTGGTCTTCCCAATTTGTAATTCTGCTATACAGATTTGAATAACTATGTCACTCATTTCAAGGCCTTTCATCGAGATGTATATTCTATTGGACAGGGCATCTTTCCTTGCTGGAGTAACAACACTCTAATAATATTAAAGTCAGGAGTTGTAAATGCTAGTTTTAACAAAGGTCACATTATATGTAAAGTGACGAACATCGTGTTATTTTAATGTTAGTAGTCGGTGCGGTGAGGAGGTCTGAGAGGATTTTGGACTGCAGAGATATTCAGAACACAAACAAAGCCCAGTTACAACATATGAGAGGCATTTCCTCCATCAGGGTGAGGGGTCGATGACTCGTTAAGTATCAAATGTATATGTATATGGGAGGTCCGCCTGGTAGTTGGCCTACATGGCCAATGAATGAAAACTACTATACATAAGAGGTAAATCGAGTCAGTATTACACATATTGACTGAGGAATATTCTACATGAATGTATAGGGTTATTTGGAGTTCATCCCTTGATATCGAAAGAGTTATTGCGTAACTCGTCATTATTTACTTTTGGGAGATGTGCTCCGCTACCATATTTAGTGTACACTGTATCTGTGCAGGTTTGCCATTATTAGAATTAGGGAAGAAAACAGAAAAAATATTTTCTTTCAAAATTTCCTGCTAGATAGATCAGCAAGAGCATAAAAGACTAAATCAAACTCAGACCAGAAATGTAGTAAGACAGTAGATCTGAAAATAGATCTAAGCTATAAATTTATTTCTGAGTAAACAAGACAACCAGATCTAAACTATAGGTAAAATTCTGAGTTAGATCTGAACAATAAATTTATTCCTGAATGATCTAAACAACCAGATCTGAAATGAAGAAGTTTCTGAGTCAGATCTAAACAGTGGAATATATATCTGAGCATGCACAGTAGATAGATCTAGACTAGGTAAACATTTTTGAGCATGTACATTGAATAAATCTGAACTAGACAATAATATCAAAGCATGCTAATCAATAGATCTGGTATAAGCAATGTAATAGAACTGAAAACTGCAACTTACCTCTTGATAATCTTACCTCTGTATGATGAAGTAGAGCATGACACATATGAGAGATAATAAGCCACTGAAGTATGCTCAGATAAGTCTATGGATCATGGATCTACCTCAAGGGTTAGATCTCTATTAGGAGAAAGTAGGACAGTCAAGCCACCAAAGGGAGACCTCTCACAAAGCACACCAAAAACCCCACACAAGAAAATTCTGAAGGTAAAACCCTTATTCCAGTCATGCACATGGAGTAATCTGCAAGGAGAAAGGGGGACGGCTGCCTAAGAAGAAGGTCTAGCAACCCAGCAAGGGTGCCACGACCCTCAAGGATCCAGATCTGCTCAAGAGGGAGGGGACGGCAGTCTCAAGGAGGGATCCGCTAGCATTAGAAGAGGGCCGGCTGGTAGCAGCAATGAACAGAGATGAGGGCGGCAGCTTCAAACACTGTGTAACAGAAATCAAAGTAAGCCTCAACTCAGCAACCCTTAACACAGACCTGGCAGCAACAAGGAAGGACCTTCAACACAGCAAAGACACATGGACCTGTCAACAGAAATAATAAAGGCTGATCTGAACTGTTGAAGGAGGCCGCAGCTCAAAGAGAAAAGAACTCAGAACAATCCGCCACCCTTGGGAGAGAAGAGAATAAGTGAATGGAATAGTGAAGGGGGAGGGTTCATATTTATACTTTTAGGCTAGGGCTAGGCTAATAAAAAATATAATTAAAAATAACATTTTTAATTAATATAAATATTAATTTAATATGTTATAATTAAACACTAATTAATATTTTTCATATTAAGGCCTAAAACAAAAATACATACCCTAATCAAACTCAAGCTCAAAAACCAAGGGTGGGGGTTTAGGAGAGGTTTACTTAGTGGCAACACATGTCCATATAATTCTCAAGGTGACCAATTAACTTTATCATCACTGCATATGGGATACATCCCTCATGTGGTCATGTCCATCTTCAAAATCTCTCCTAGGTCCTGTGGACCATCCTGGAAGAGAGGAAGAGGATCACACACCAACAAATCTTGGTATTACACCAAGATCTACCGGATCAAGGACTAGGTTGCCCCAGAACATATATGGGGTCTTATCCACCAAGGTACAAGACCAAGGATCAACCCATGCTTTAGGCATGGGTACCCTGGAACACATCCAGGGGCCCTAGACATATCTAGGCACTTAAACTCAGTGTTCCACGGGGACGCGTCCCCCAGGGTGGGGTGCACGCCCCCCACGTTTCCCACGCACCCAGGACGGGGTGCTCCTGGGGAAACATTTTCGCACGTCCCCCTTTTGGGGAAACACGCCCTTCACATTGGGGAAACGCACCTCAAACTTTCACTGCTCCTCAATATTCTGCTTCTGTTGATGAAAGGGATATTGCATGTTGCTTCTTGTTGGTCCATGTGATTGCACCTGTGCCAAGGCTGAAAACATATCCAAAGGTAGATTTTCTATCATCCACACAACCTATGCAATATGAATCTGTATACTTGTTATCACACAAACTCGCACTTATAGAGATAACGCCCGAAAGCTCAAGTTTGATTCGGCATAACGAAGAGGGAGGCCACTGTCATCTCACCAACCCTCTTTCACTTCAGGCCAAGTCTTCTCTAGCTCAAGGGGGTTTCCCTAGGTTAAGATTGCTAGGACTTGGGGAAATGAAGCTCAAGGTGATGTGAAGAGTGAGTCCAAGCAAAATGATTTTGGTAAGCTTTGGGGTAATAAAAAGGTTGTTGTAGGCCTGGAGATCGGTGTCTTTTCATTGGCTATGGAGTCAATGTAGCAACTTGAAAGGAGACTAAAAATCCAAGAAGACTTGAAGATCAAACCCTAGGACTATACCATCATAGGCCTAGAATTAACCTTCTAGGAAAACAAACCCTAGAGTTTATCCCCTCCTAAACCCTAGGTGTCGTCGTCCTACTTCTCTAGCGTCTAGCAAATGATAAAGTGGAACTAGGCATTATTTCTTATTATTTCTTAGGTCTTATGAACTAGGAAGTGGAACCGTGGCCTAATGCATTATTTCTTAGGTCTTGAGGTATGGCAGAGTCCTGAGAGGATCTTCCTTAACCAAGGGAAGTATACAGTCGAAATCCTGAAGAAATTCGACATGCTGGAGTGCAAGTCCATGAAGACACCCATGGAAGCGAAGCTGAAGCTGCTAGTCGACACTTCATCAGAGTTGATTGATGCCACACTGTACAAACTGATTATTGGATCGCTGATGTATCTGATGAACACCAAACCAGACATTTGTTTTGCCGTGAACACCTTGAGTCAGTTTCTGGTAGAACCCGGACATGTTCACCTAGTGGTTGCAAAACATGTGATGAGGTACCTTAAAGGTAAAAAAGATTGTGGTCTCAGCTATAATGGAGATCGTGATTTCACATTGAGTGGATATACTGATGCAGATTGGGTAGGAAGTGTTTCTGACAGGAAAAGCACTTTAGGATGCAGTTTCAATTTGGAATCAGCTATGATCTCGTGGCAGACTAGGAAGCAATCCAGCATTGCTCTCAGCACAACGGAAGCAGAATACATTGTTGCATGTTCTGCCAGCTGCGAAGCTATATGGCTTCAAAATTTGCTAACAGGTCTATTTGACCCAGAGATGGAAGCAACCACGATCCTATGTGACAACCAGAGCTGCATAAAGATGACAGAGAATCATGTATTCCACGACAGGTCGAAGCACATAGAGATCCGATATCATTACATCCGTGACATGGTGTAGAGAGGAGCCTTAAAGCTCCAGTACATTAGCACGGATGAACAAGTTGCTGATGTGTTGACCAAGCCTCTATCCCGTGTAAAGTTTGAGCACTTTCGAGATAATCTTGGTACAGTCCGAAAGGACCTTCCTCGAAAGGGGGAGTAGTTGTATGAGACATCTCTTGCTTCCGACCGGATGGTTGTGACGTAAAGCAAGATGATGAGATATGACTAGCACTGAGCTTTCGGCTAGATAGCTATGACGTAAAGCCAGTCTAGTATCCTGCTTCCGACCTGTTGGTTGTGACATAAAGCAGGACAAGTACCTTGCTTCTGACCTGATGGTTGTGACATAAAGCAAGATGATGAGATGAGACTAGCACTGAGCTTCCGACTGGATAGTTGTGACGTAAAGCCAGTCTAGTATCCTGTTTCCGACCTGTTGGTTGTGACGTAAAGCAGGACGAGTACCTTGCTTCCGACCTGATGGTTGTGACGTAAAGCAAGATGATGAGATGAGACTAGCACTAAGCTTCCAGCTGGATAGCTGTAACGTAAAGCCAGTCTAGTATCCTGCTTCTGACCTGATGGTTGTGACGTAAAGCAGGACGAGCATCTTGCTTCCAGCTTAACAGCTGTGACGTAAAGCAAGACGATGAGATGAGACTAGAACTGTGCTTCCGACTAGATAGCTATGACGTAAAGCCAGTCTAGTATTATTATGATGAGCCAGCCTCGTGATGTGATGATGATGATGATGTATCACTTTTACACTAATACATATTGATGGAGATGATGATTGCATTCCTTTGAGAATGACGATGTTGCCAATGAAGAAAACTTCCGATGATTCATAGATACGCCAGTCAGTGTTCCAAGATGATATTGATGATGTTATCCTCTCACCCACTTGATGTTGTTAATGATAAAGGCCTCTCTCTCGCATGATGTTGCTAAAGAATACCCTTCTTGTTAAGGGGGAGTGTTAAAATAATGTAACTACAAAGAGTATTCTTATTATTATTTGATATATTATTCATTGGATCAATCCCCATTGCGGATTGATCATGTCGGTTATTATAAAGGACCAAATCCCCTTTTGTAGAATGGTCAAAAGATAATTGTAATAGGCAGAATAAGAAGTCGGCCCCAGAAGATATTAAAGAGGCCCCGAAATATAATAAAAGTGGTTATAACCACCTAGTTGGAGAAGTCGGCCCTGCCAATGAAGAGACACTTCACACGTGCCAGTCTTGTATAAATAAAGAGGCTAGCGCCTCACTTAGATACACAACTCACTTGCTCATTGAGAGACAAGTTTCGGATCTGCAGTTAGAGAAGAAGGAGAGAGAGTGGCGCATCTTTGGGAGAGGATCTTTTGTGTTAGTTTGAGTTATCTCTTGGCATTGTATTGGCTATCTATAATAAGGAAGTTTTGTTGGGTTTTCTTCCCCTAGAGGGTTTCCCAGGATAAATGTTGTGTCTCTTGTGATTGTGTATTTCTCAGTGATCTTGTATTATGCTATTGTTATCTATTGAATGCAAAGAACTATAATAATGGCTTGGAGAGGATAATTGGCTCATAGATAGCGATGCCTCTAAGCGCATTGTTGATTTTTCAATAAGCTAGGCTTAAGCATGAAGTTCATTCCATTTTTAGCATTTTACTTAAACCATAAACAATTTGTTGCAGCAACCAAGATCACAAGAGGAAACACCATGCACAAGTACACAAGAAGTATCCTGGGAAACCCTTTTCAACAAGGGAAGAAAACCCAGCCAATCCTTTGTTATATTCTTCAAGAGAAAGACCTCCACCACCATAAAGAACTAGCACACAAAAGGGTGCTTCTCAAACCCTAGAAGACTAGCGCCCAAGAGAGGTGCGCACTTTTCCCAAGAAGTGTTTGCTGAAATTTTCAAACTCACACTTGTGATATGATTCCTCAATGGGGAATTTACCTTTATTTATATTAGATTGATCCTGTCAACAATAGTGTCTATTGGCACAACAGGGCCAACCTCAATAACTCATAATATAATTAATAATGACCATATTAATTATCTTTTACATTAATTATCTTTCACTTTACAGTGGGGCCAACCTGTACCCTTTACATCACAAATAGGGTTACAGGTAAGTTTGAGTCTTTGAACAATATAGCAAGGGATCTCATACACCCACTAGTACTCAACCATTAGGGGCACATCCATCTGTGCTCAGCCACAGGGATGTCCACATCTCTATCTCACTGCGTCTCATAGGAGAACCACACTCACTAGTGCTCGGCCACTAGGATCATGTTCACATGTGCTCAGCCATAGGCACGTCCAACTCAGCAGATCTTCTTTCTCACCGCGTTACACAGGAGAATCATCTGGAGTATCACATCATCTCAACTCTCTGCACAGAGGAGGCCAATACATCGTTTCATCTCTGTCTCAGAACGATACTTCCAACTCATGGGATTCCCTACACAGGGCACACAATATTCCATCTCTCTCTCAGAGAGGAACCACACACCCAGCTCATGGGCTTCACCACCTCACACAAGGGCACAACGTTCCATCTCCATCTCAGAGAGGAACCACACACCCATCTCATGGGCACACCCAACTCATGGGCTCTCTCTCACGTCGACTCACTCAGTCTGTGTCCTGGAGGATGTCTTACGCAACTATAATCATCAACACTCCCTTTCCGCTAAGGAGGCATTCTCCACCATGCCAAGTCTCTCACGAAAGTATTCGAACTTCATCTTGGCAAGCGGTTTGGTGAAGATACCTGCGATCTGCTCATGGGTAGGAAGGTATTGCACATGTATTGTCTTCCTCTGCACCATGTCTCAGATATAGTGATATTTTATCTCGATGTGTTTCGATCTATCATGAAACACAGGGTTCTCAGAGAGCTTCACACAGCTCTGGTTATCACAATGAATAGTAGTAGGATCCATCTCATGATCGAATAAATCAGTCAGAAGTTTGCGAAGCCACACTGCTTCGTGGAATGCCACACTCAATGCAATGTACTCTGCCTCTGTGGTACTCAATGTCATAGAGCTCTGTTTCCTGCTACACTAAGAAACCATGGCAAATCCTAAAGTAAAGCAACAACCGGAGGGGCTCTTCCGGTCCACTGCGTTCCCTACCCAATCTGCATTGGCATATCCCTGCAGGCTCAAGTCTACACTGGAGGCATATCTTATGCCATAACCAATTGTGCGTCGTAGGTATCTCAATACATGTTTTGCATCTATCCAGTGAGTCTGTCTCGGTTGACTCATGAATTGGCTAAGCACATTCACTGCATTGCACATATTTGGTCTGGTGTTAACTGTTGATTTGTGTACCTTGGGAGGTGTTCCCCATGTGTTATCCCTTCTTAGCACATGTGGGAGAGACATTTGCCTTTGTCCTATGTACTTTATGTTCTATTTTGTACTTGACTTTGGTTAAAGTGCAAAATGTCACTTTTTGGTAAAGTGAACATTAAATCACACTTTTTG
>JASDQU010174152.1:0-14495 GCA_032191745.1 Picea mariana | reverse complement strand
TTTGTATAAGTTCAAGGTCACTATAAACTCGGGGAACAAGAACCTGAAACAAACCAATTTTAAGGATCCATGCATATTTTGAGGTTATATGTGCACCATGGCCAATCAGGTCTTTATTTTAACTGGAGGACTAAGAACTAACATTAGTATCGAAGACATCAACTAAAAGATCGCCAAAATGTTTATTATCTAATGGGGGCACTCAACGCAATGGAGACAATTTATTCCTAAGGGGGGAGGATTGATCCAGTTGGATGTTGGTGGCCTCCCATCTATTCCAACTGGCTCATTTTGGCAGTTTTCCAGTTCGACAGTTTTTTCCTAGTTTTTGGGTCCCTAACTTCTGGGGTTGTTTTGAGGCCCTAAACAACGTTTCTAGGGCTCACCACAATCAACATGTGTAGGTATTGCCACAGTAAACATTTGTAGGGACAACCACTTTCATGAGGATGATGGAAAATATCCTGGGATCATTCACCAATTCTTTTTTAATGGTGTATCTAGATAAGATTCTCATTTACAACAAGACTTGGGCAGAACACTTGCAGCATATTCAGCAGGTTCTCCACACTTTGTGGCAGCACAAGCTATACGCCAACTTGTAACAATGATCCTTCGGCATGGACATGGTCCATTACTTGGGCTACATCATTGATCATCATGGTGTAGATGTGGATCCAAACAAGATCCAATTCATTAATGACTATCCAGCCCCAACCACACTCATTGAGCTTCAGAGCTTCTTGGGACTTACCAATTTCTACCACAGGTTCATGTTGGGATTCTCCCATATTGCATGGGCCCTCAGCCAAGTAAATAGGGGTGGTGGTAAGGATAAATTTGTGTGGGACCAGTCCCAACAACAAGGGTTCAATGATTTGAAGCATCGCTTATGCTCAACCCCAATACTTTCACTACCGGATCTACAACATCCCTATGAGATCGAGACATATTCTTTGGACTATGTTGTGGGTGTCGTTCTCACTCAACACGGCCACCCCATGGCCTACCATAGTGAGACACTATCAGATGTTGTCTGTAAGTACCCTACTTATGACAAATAAATGTAATCCATTGTGCAAGCTTGTCGCCAATGGAGACATTAAATTATTGGGAAGGAGACAATCATCCACACTGATCATAAGCCATTGCAGTTCATGCAGACATAAGGAAAATTAAAGAAGCTCCATCAGAAGTGGTCCACATACTTGCAACAATTCCACCTCAACATCAAGTATAAAACAAGAAGCACCAATCACATTGTTGATTTCCTCAACAAACCTTTAGTCACGGCACTCACCGCAGTGCTAGAATCTTGTGGCCATGAGACCTCTGGATGGCCCCAACTCTATGAGATAGACCCAGAATTCACCACCACCTACCAAATGTTGGCCGCAAAATTAGTTGTCGCTAATTTCCATATTCGGGATGGTTTGTTGTGTCATCTGGGCCATATTTATAATTCCATCATGCGAGCAAGCGAAACTGATCTGGGAAGCCCACTATAGTTGGGTGGCAAGACACTTTGGAGTCAAAAAGACAATGGAAATGTTGTAGAAACATTTCTACTGGAAAAAAATTCTACAGGAGGTCAGCAAGTATAGCAGGTCCTGCACTGCCTGTGTTATTCTTACACATCAAAATTACTCAACTGGATAAGTGTCACATATTCCTCTTAGTTTTCGTAAGTATCGCATCTTCCTTACAACTTTCACAAGCATCGCAAGTTGGTTACAAGTGTCACAAATGTTGTTTAAGCATGTTGCCATAATGACAACACTAAAGAGACACTTAAAACATCTTATGTACTTGATTTGAAGAAGGAGAACTGGTTTACTGGAGTCAAATAACTCTTAACACCTGAGAAGAGATTTCAATCAAGAGTTTTGAGGGTGAACGCTCCTCTAAAACAGCCTTAGAAGCACTGGCGCTCCTCTATAAGGCCTTAGGGAGCGTTATAACGCTTCCTCACCCCTCTGAAGAAGCGCTACTCACTTTTGAAGCATTGGCGCTCCCCTTGAGCTTCTCAGGGAGCGTTCTAGCACTCTGATGTCCCTTTTGAAGGAGTGCTTCCTAATCTGGGGCAGTTGTTGGCCTGTTGAGGAGAATAAGGAAAGGATATTTCGATATTAGAAGACAGTTACATTCAAATTCTTGGTTTCATCAAGAGATCCCTTATCTGAGGAGGAGGTTCTTCAGCTTGTTCTAAAGATAACTCAAGAGGTTAAGCTCCTATGAACCTATATAAGCAAGCTCTATGATGGTGGAAAGGGGGAAGAATTGCTAGCATGAAACCTATGATCTCATAGGAAACACACAGTCAGCCAAAGGAGAAGTGATCATTGAAGTTGTTGTCAACCAGGTTGTGGATCTTTCGAGCAAGGGTTAGACGAAGGGGACTTGACGAAGCTGTCGCATTCGCATCTACGATTGTAAGTACTGTTGTCATTATTCTCATTAATATGACACGCTTGGCCTATTTCTTTCTAGTTTGTGTATGATGTTACATGAACTTATCATTAATTGATAGATCTGTTTTCAAACTAATATCAATAGAGTAGGAAGTAGTCGTATCTTGTTTGTCTGCAGAACTCAGCGAGGAGCAAAGGATTGGAGCACAACTCGTAGCGTGCAGGGACAAATGTCAATAAAGAGGTACTTCTGTTATCCTTCCTTCTCATGTATTAGTTTATATAGATTTGAAAGGAAATCAGTGTCCACGTTAAGCATTTTTCTATCTAGGGTTAAGGTCAAGCTCTTAGAGGCGATCTACCTGTCCGCAGGGAGATTTTCCTACAACAGAAACTGGCGACTCCACTGGGGACATAGCCTCAAATCGAAACCTCTTGTTTTGATTTCTCCTCATTGACCTAGTTATATCCCTTTATTTTGTCAGACCTGGTTCACTCCTCTTTTGATTGGTTTCATGAGTTTATTGGCTCCCTACCCCATCACACTCAACATAATTGTCGGAATTGGATTGCAATTTTTATTTTTTTTGACAATTTTTGGATCGAAACCTCTTGTTTTGATTTCTCCTCATTGACCTAGTTCTATCCCTTGATTGTGTCAGACTTGGTTCACTCATCTTTTGATTGGTTTCATGATTTGATTGGCTCCCTACCCCATCACACTCAGTATAATTGTCGGAATTGGATTGCAATTTTTTGATTTTTTTGACAATTTTTGGAGTTTCAGACCCTGGCGCCCCTGTCCTAGTGTTAACAGAGCACCAATGCTCCTAATAGATTTGTACAGAGTGCTATAATGCTCCTTGCCTTTGGCAACAGAGCGCCAGCCCTCTTTGGCTCAAAAACCTTCCAGAATTGCATTTTTTTGGATTTTTCCTCTGTGTCTCTTTTGCTGAGTAACCTTGTGAGTCAGTGTTTCTTCCCTTTCAACCTTGACATCTGTCTTCTGGAAGAACAAACACCTTCATGGTTGGATTTTGTATCCTTCTTCACTACTATTATTGAGTTTTATCATTGATTAGAGTCCAAGACTCATGCATTGTCTTTCTCTCTGTTGAGCTGAGTAAAAACCTTGGTGAAGGTCATCAAAGGCCTACAGACCTCTTTATCTCGATTTCAGTCAAGGTCATTGTTCTTTCAACTTTTGCTTTTTGGGTGTGAATTTTGTTTTCTCTTTGATTGTTTCTTTTCTTTCACTTTTCGTTTTGATTGCAATGAGAGGGTGCATTGTTTGTATGACTTTAGCTTGTGCTAGTTTGATTTTCATGCATACAAAGACAATTAGCAAGACGAGCATTGTGTTGAATTGATCTTTAACTCATATACAAACAATGAAAAAGAATATCCATGATTGATTGTGTATATTAGAAGGTATCTCAGTTTTAGCATCACATCAGGATTTGATTGAGAAAAGAATCGTTTGAGGACACTTTGTATTTGTGCTTGTTAGTGAAAAGAACTTTCTCTCTCCCTTAGATAGACGTTCATCGAAAGGAAATGACTGCTTATCATTTTCAATGCATTCTTTGGGTCTGAATCATAATTCCATTTGTTTCACTTCCATGCACCCCTTTTGTGTAAAGAACATCCATAAAAATCAAAACTAATTAAAAATTATCTAGAACTTTTTATTTTCTAGGATCCTCCACCAATAGTAGACTAAGCTTAGTACTTTGGATTAGGCTATGAGAATAACTCTCCAAAGTTTCCAAAACAAACAATAGAAACCCTAGTTAGGGAGAGTCAAATCCAATCATCATATAAGTCTACCTGGGATCCCCCTTTCACACAAGGGTTATGCACGAGGTCGCATTCGGGTGAGCTACGGGGACTAACCCTCCATGGTTTAACTGATTGTGGTGGTTAGATCGTATTATGGGGGTCACTTTGAGGTAAATCCACAATTACTGCGTGGAAGCCTTCTAGTTGATTTCGGGCTTGATACCCTGCCTGTACGTTCCGATCGAACTGTCGATTGTTCCCGCCCAGGGGCTGACTGCGAATTGGTAACCTTACAAGCCATAATCTTTAGGGTCTTACACGAGGTGACGGTGATGGGAAGTCTCACTGTACCTGGGGAAGACATTGGTCAAACTCACTCGGGCTCCTTGGAGGGTAAATCCACAATTACTGCGTGGAAGCTTGCACCAAGGTGTAAGTCTGTTAAGCAGGTCGCCATTGTAACTGTTCCACCCTATCCTTGCCCCTTCTAGACTTGATCATGCGACGTTGGATTTCATCACCAACTAGTATGGTCATCAAAAGAAGGTCCTATTTTCTTGGTCGTGATTCTTAGATCTTTTTTAGCGTGTGCTATTTCTTTTTGTTAGTTGGCCATAGATTTCTTCTACCGACTCTTTTTCACCAACATCGACCCTCCACGATGCTCGCGGAGGCTACAGGGACTTCCTCCAGAAAATATGGAAGGAAACACCCCTTTACCCCCTCGTTCTACGGAGGAATCTCCTCAACAGAGCGAGGTTCAAAACACTACAACTTCCCAAGAAGAAACTCCCATCCCTTTGGAGAATTTTCGAATTGTCTCAGAATCTCCGGAAGCATACCGCATTCCAGAAGGATACGAATGAAAGATCCTCCACCTAAATTCTGTCAGAGAATTTGTTGTCATCAATCCGGACATTTTGGCTAGGTCTCCTCAAAACCCTTTAGCCAATGACCCTTTTTGGACCGTGGACATTGTTCGGAGTCCACCACGCTTGGTGCGAGATCTCTATGGAACAGGGGAAGGTGCCGACGGATCTTTTTCCTACACCGTACCTCCAAATCATTTTATCGATGCCACCACTTTTATAGCCACACCACCCATTGGTCTGAACATACCGTTCATTGGCCCAAGGTCTACTATTCCCCTCCAGATGGCCCAATCTATGATAGTCCCTCACATCCCGACTATTCCCGCTGGCAATCCGGTAGTCACTCAAGCCACGATCGGCACACCTGTAATGCCGAGACCTACACTCCCTTTTGGGTATAGGGTACTAAATGCTTTCACTGCCACTATGGCCACTACCCAAGTTATACCGGGAAGTTCCATTCCTATCCAACAACCCGGAGGGACCGGTCTTGGTAGTCCTAATCCGCTCGGCGGTACTGGTCAATCATTTACGTCTGGCTCTCAAATCCCAGGAACTCTACCTCAAGCTAGGGGGCATCCTCCCATCGTAGGACAAATTCCATTCGGGGGGCACCCTCATGCTGGGGGGCAACCTCAAGTCGGAGTCCACCACCAACCACATGGACAAAATGTGTCTGTCGCACCTAATCCATGGAATGTTCCTTTTTCAGGAAACCCACACTTCTTGGTAGGACAAAATTCTCAGACTCCGCAACAACCTCCTTATGGACAAATTCCCAACCCAACCCATAACCCTCAAAACCCATCTGATTATCCTCCACTTACACATGCTTCTCAAAACACCTCGAATCCTACGTACCTTGGTCAAAACCAACCCCATATGAGAGGGCCCACTAGTTATAATTATCCACATAACCTGGTAATGGGCCCCACCGATGTCCCTCTGTCGCACCAACATTACCCACAGGTTAACCGAAAACTACCTTTTCTGGCTACCCTGGATCTTCCAAACTTGTCTCGGTTAACGAATGATCCCATTTATCATTCTCCAGTTTGGCCAGCTATTCCAGCTAAACTTCCTTCTGATATCCCAAAATTCGACAAAAAGTCCAGAGAAGACCCGAACAACCACGTGATGACTTTCCATTTGTGGTGTTCATCCAACTCCCTCATGGATGAATCTATTCGTTTGCGTCTTTTCCAACGAACACTTATGGGTTCTGCAGCAAAATGGTATATTGAATTACCATGCACATCTTTTCACGATTTCAACTCCCTTGCCATGTCCTTCCCCACACACTTCCAACTTCCCATTCGATACGAGATGGGTACTGAACTATTAACCTCCCTTCGTCAGACAACTTCCATACACATCTCCGATCATATCGATGAATGGAGACGATGATGAAGGCTAATCAAAGCGGTCATCCCCGACCAATTATTAGAGGAATGGTTCATGAAATCATTGTTACCCCAGATCGCTCGTGATGTTGCCATGGGCGGTGTGGTCACCGAGGAAAAAGCCATCGCCTGAGCTCAATACTTATACTTAGTCTATTCACAATCCAGTACTCTGTATGAGTTGATACCAAACGCTACCCATGCCACTAACAATCCATCCAAACCATCGACTGCTTCGCATGCAGATGGAGTTATTGGCTCCATCAAAACCCAATCTACCACCCAATCCACTGGAACGATTCAACGGCCCGCTTCGATGGATTCTACCAGTTCGACTGCACCCTCTTCTACCCCCCCTCAAACTCAGGTCTCTGATGTGAATGTGGTCCAATCAACCCCTTCAAAACAACTTGGGGGCAAGAAGAAAGAAAGAAACAAAACAAAGAAGAACAATAACAACGAACAACCCAAAACCCAATCACAAACTCCTGCTGCTGGAAAAAAACCACAACGAAAACCGAAATTCCCATGTCTCATTTGTGGTGACAATCACTACACTTGATATTGCCCACATCGCGATGAAGTGGCCAAACTTTCCAAAGGAAATTCGCAACCCACCGTGCTTACTCATCCTTTTCCGCAACAACAATATTTGGTTGCACAAACCCCCACACCGGGGGGCAGTTCTAACCAACCCCATGATGAGGCCTCGACAAGTGCACACATTTACATGTTTAACGGGGTTAATATAACCACTCATTCTACGACATATGACATGCCAGTTAAACCTGATAAACCGAAGACTGCTAACGGTTCTTCGCCAGACCCTTTACCATCCTCTGTTAATCCTCCATCTGTTAGCCCTCCATCCAGGCCACTTCAGATTGAGAAACCTTCTTTTGACTCCATCTTATGCCCTCCTAAGAGCACCATCCAGAAATCCACTTTCAATCCTAATTCACGGGCTGCCCAANTGTTAATCCTCCATCTGTTAGCCCTCCATCCAGGCCACTTCAGATTGAGAAACCTTCTTTTGACTCCATCTTATGCCCTCCTAAGAGCACCATCCAGAAATCCACTTTCAATCCTAATTCACGGGCTACCCAAAATTACAATATTGTAGAAGATGTCGAGGTGGTCGATGCTCCCCTCGATTACAACCTATTACTCGGAAGAAGTTGGTTCTACGCTATGACTGTCGTCGCCTCATTGGTGTTTCGATGTGTACAATTCCCCCATCAAGGCAAAATTGTCACCGTCGATCAACTTGACTTATGTACACCCGACGCTCGCATCCCTGCCACCAACAACATTCCTTTTTTGGGATACCACCCAGTTACGTATGAAAGCGTTGGTGTTGGCTTATTGAAAGATTCTAGACTTATGGGTACTTTCCCTACACCACTTCCACCTACTGCACACCACATTGTTGCCGTCAATATGATCTTGACTATGCCTTATCAATCCTTGGAATCATCTGATCCTTGGATTGTACCTAGTCCTTTGGAATTAGATGTGCTCAGTGACACCATGCCACTCAGCCCAGTCAAGGTCGCATACGTAGCTATCCAATCTACCTCTCCCTCTCCCAATGATTCACATTCATTAGCACCCGATACTTATTCAGTTCCCTTGTGGTTGGATTCCCTATCATCTTTCGTTGATTACATTTCCCACATTTTTCCTTCGGATGAATCTATTATGGAAATGCTTAGCATTGATGAATTACCCTGGGATGATAACCACCATCGATCCACTTTTCTTCCGCCTTTGGAAGAAGTTCAAGACATACGATATTTCTTTCCCCCCGATGTTACCAATGCTCCACAATCCCCTATCCTCACACAAGATACTTTCTCTGAGGGGAACATGGGTAACATCTCTACTACAATCACAATTGACATTTCAGTCAAAGAAGGTTTCATGGAAAACATTAATCTTGTTGCTAATTGCACGCCCAACGAAGTGGTTTTTTACACCGCTTTGTTCAAAGAATTCTGCGATGTCTTCGCATGGAGCTATGAGGAAATGCCAGGGATTGACCCTTCAATCATCGTACATGAAATCAAGACTTACCCTGATGCAAAACCGGTTTGACAAAAACTCCACCCGGTTCACCCCAAGAAAATCGCAGCTATAAAGGAAGAAGTTGAAAAACTTCTAAAATATGGCTTCATCTATCCCGTCCCTTTGACAGAATGGGTCTCCAACCTCGTTTTGGTTTCCAAGAAACAAGGGACCATCTGTGTTTGCGTAGATTATCGATATCTCAACAAAGCTTGTTCCAAGGACAACTACCCTACGCCTTCCATCGATCAAATCATCGATAATTGCATAGGTAGCGTAATCTTCTCTTTCATGGATGGCTTTTCTGGATATAACCAGATTGATATCTTACCTGCTGATCAACATAAAACAACCTTCATCTACCCTTGGGGAACTTTCGCCTACCGAAAGATACCTTTTTTCCTTAAAAATGCTGGTGCTACTTTCCAGTGAGCCATGTCGTACGCTTTCCACGACATCAAACATATCGCGGAACCTTACCTCGATGATTTACCCGCCCATTCATCCAACTGACCTGATCACATTGGTCACTTGCGGGCAATTTTTCTTCAATGTTGCTTCTATCATATTCGTCTAAACCCACATAAATTCATTTTCACTGTCGAATCCGACCGACTTCTCGGTTTCATCGTCTCCAAAGACGGGATCAGGGTGGATCCCTTAAATATCAAGGCCATTCTAGCCTTACCCCCACCTACAAAATTAACCCAACTCCAAAGTTTGCAAGGCAAAGCAAACTTTCTTTGTCGTTTCATCTGCAACTATGCCAAGATCACTAAAGGATTTATGCAGCTACTGCAAAAGAACGTCCCTTTCATCTGGGATGACACTGCCCAATGGTCATTCGATTCTCTCAAGCACGCTTTGACCCACGCTCCTTTGTTACATCCTCCTAAATATACAAAGGATTATATCCTTTACTTGGCCGCTTCTACTTCCGCCATTGCGATGGTGTTAATTCAAGAGGACTCTAACGGTGAAGGACACGTGATTTATTATCTGAGCAAGAGTCTATCCGGACCCAAACTCAGATATTCGCATGTTGAGAAACTGGCTATGGCAGTCGTCATTTCTATCCAAAGATTCTGCCACTACATCTTATTACGCACCACCACGGTAATCGCAGACTCCAACCCCATGTACCACGTCTTGAGGTGTCAAGTACTTGGGGGAAAATATTCGAAATGGATCGTTATTCTTCAAGAATTTGATCTCGAGTTTATGAAGGCTAAAGCCAAAAAATCCCTGGTGTTTGTCGAGCTCATCTGTGCTCTCCCTTGTGTCGATGAAAACATTGAACCTAGAGACTCTCTCCCTGACGAATATCTCTTCCTCATCAGCACCTATGACCCTTGGTACGGAGACATTCTCCTCTACCTTCAAACTCAATGTTTTCAGCCCAACATCTCTCGCGACGAGCATCGACGCATCCGTCACCACTCTCACCATTATCTCATCCTCGGTGACACTTTGTATCACCGTGGTATCGACACCATCCTTCGGTGATGTCTGATTCACGAAGAGGCTGAACACGTTTTGAACGATTATCATCTTGGCATCTGTGGTGGTCACCTTTCCGAGATGGCCACAGCCCAAAAAATCCTACGTGCTGGCTACTTTTGGCCTTCGATTTTTAAAGATTGCATCAAGGCCGTCAAAAAATTCCCACCCTGCCAAATCTTCAACAAGAAGGCACGCACCCACCCTACTGCGCTTCACCCCATTATTGCCATCAGCCCCTTTTCCAAATGGAGTATCGATTTCATGCAGTTTAAGCCTACCTCAACCGAGGGGCACGGTTACATCATCGTCGTCATCGACTACTTCACCAAATGGGTTGAGGTGATGCCTACCTTCCTGAATGATGGCCCTACTATAGCTCTATTCCTCTTCAACCACATCATAACTCATTTTGGTGTACCACGTGCCATTGTCACCGATCATGGTGCACACTTCAAAAACCAGATGATGAGCGAGTTACATGTCAAATTGGGTTTTCGCCATGAAAACTCATCCCCCTACTACCCTCAAGCGAACGGGCAAGTTGATGCTATCAACAAAGTCTTAAAAACCATGATCCAACGCATGGTAGGGGAAAACAAGACATCGTGGCATTTACAATTGTTCTCCGCTCTCTGGGCCTATTGCACTTCTGTAAAAACCTCAACTGGATTCACTCCTTTCCAGTTGGTCTATGGCATTGAATCCGTCCTACCAATCGAGTGTGAGATTCCATCANAACGGGCAAGTTGATGCTATCAACAAAGTCTTAAAAACCATGATCCAACGCATGGTAGGGGAAAACAAGACATCGTGGCATTTACAATTGTTCTCCGCTCTCTGGGCCTATTGCACTTCTGTAAAAACCTCAACTGGATTCACTCCTTTCCAGTTGGTCTATGGCATTGAATCCATCCTACCAATCGAGTGTGAGATTCCATCACTCAAATTGAAAGTAGAACTCCTACCCCATACTTCTGTGGAAGAAGAACGATTCTTGTATCTATCCAAGCTAGATGAAACATGTCGTGATGCTGCTCTCGTTAATGAGGCACATCAGAAATGAATTAAGAGTCAATATGACAAATCCGTCCAACCTTGAGCCTTTACAGAAGGAGACTTAGTCCTCGTTTACGACCAAGCACACGATAAATTGGGAACAGGAAAGTTAGAACCTATGTGGCACGGTCCTTACATCGTGAAGCATGTTTTACACAGAGGTTCTTATGAACTAGTAGATCATGATGGAATTTCCCTGGGAGAGCCCCGAAACGGGCTTTACCTTAAAAAGTACTATGCCTAGGTCACCTAGCATCTATACTTTGTACATTATTGTATTTTTAGTTTGGTGTGTCTTTTTCTTTCGCGTGCTCGAGTCTTTACCGTTTCCACTCATGACTATGCCTTTGTTTTCGTGCGCAGATGACGTCTGCCTTTCCTATCTTTTTTGGGTTCGCGGATGGCGCCAGCCGACATACCCGGAACATTGCTTCGGCAGCATGGGTTATTTATCAGTTTGACGAGGTGGTGAGTTAAGGAGGCATCTATTTAGGACCAGCAACCAACAATATGGTATAATACCACACTGTCATTGGACTATTGACCCAAGCCTCCTCCCTAGGTATATCTCGTATCATTATTTACTTAGACTCCCAACTCGTGGTTTATCAACTCAACCGCATCTATGCTATCCATAGTCCTATCCTGCTACGTCTACACTTGCAAGTTCATCGTCTTGAACGAATGTTCGATTACATTGAATATAGACACATTCCAAGAGAACTTAATAGTGTTTCAGATTCGTTAGCTAATTATATCATGGATCGATATCTTTCCCACAGATAAGATTCAAGGAAAGCAAAGTTGTACATTACATGTAAATTAAAACACATCATAGACATCATCATGTACAAATCATCGGCATCATAAAAACTCGAAACTGTATATATATATATGGCATGACTGAAATGTTTGCTTTACATCAAAAAGTGTGTAGAAGAGAAAAATATTGGGCCTTTCCACCCATACAATGTCACCTAACAAGGCATATAAAACACGATCACTGGAGAGATTCTAATATCCCCGCACTACGTTATGTTGTGAGTAACACATTCTCCAGTACTCCTACAGTGTGTCGCTGCATATGTAAAGGCACTTCCCCCCTCCGCAGAGGAGGGATGCCCATCATAAGGCCTTGGAGGTTTCTTTCAACCTTCCGGAGACCCATCACTGGTACCACCGGATCTGCTGCAACAAGGGCACCTCCACAACGCCCTGGTACTGGTATATCAATCGAGCGCACTGCTCCCTTGTATGCATGTTGGAAACAAAACATCTGTTAAGACTGTTTTCAATACCCAAAAAAATATATATACATCAAAAACTTAAAAAACAAAAACTAGACAAGGTATGGCTTAATCTCTTACCTGACTCATCCCAGTCTTCCCCCATGGGAAAAATCAAGTCCATACTCCCACGAAAGTCTACATCGGCATAAGGGAAGTCCTCTATCCAGAGGTACTGCCATCTCAGTCAGGCAAAGAAATCACCAGTGAAGTGGAACTCTGACTCCAAAACTAGCCTTGGAGATAGACTATTCCACCTCTCCATCCTAGGTTCGTCCACTGGTTGTACTGCCAGTGCTATCTGAGGGATGCGCTCTAGGAAAAACGAGACCAAAAATGAGCCATAGCCGAACTACTTCTGACTAGTCCTGCACCATGAGATCTGTTCCTTCGCATTCCGAAGGAACACTACACTCCAGTTGAACAGTGTCGGTTCCAAACACTGAACACCATAAGCCACCTGCGATCTCGATGCTAGATGAGTGCTAGTGCTACCTGTCACACTCGTAATAGCAAATAATATAGACCGGAGAGGAAGATCTCATATATCCTTGATAGGGATTCTGCCCCCTACCAACCTTGCTCCCGGAATGCAGTGGCGTGCCAAATACACATCCACTTGCTCAGGTAATGCCCTCTACCCAATGAAAGATATGGGGACCCCTCTTTTCGAGAGGCCGGTCAAAAAGTACACATCTTCCGACTCAATGGTTAGAAGTTGTGTGCCGATACGGAATCCATGTTCCGCAACATCCCAAAGGCCAATCATATGCTCAAGCAGTAACACCTCTCTCTTCATTTTTTGAAATTTGAAGAACTTGAGCAAGCCACAAGCTCACAAAGTGGCCCGCGTACGAGGACTCCGTAGAGAGGCCAAATCATCCATCTCATGTTCCCTCTATTTCCATTCAATCATGATTGTCGAAGACACCTACAAAACAAAAAATCAAGAATTTCGTTATTCCTCACGTTTTGGTAATTTCGACAATTTTTAAAAGCATTTTAAAACATGAAACAACATACCCACATCATCTAAAAGAAACCACTCACTCTTTTTAACCACCACGCCCTTTAACATTTGTCAAATAATGATAAAAACGTTTTAAAAATGCAAAACGACTTTGGGGGCCGCGTGGGCACTTGGGGGAGAATTTTTATGAGTTCTTTTACTAAAAATGACCGGTCTAATCGATTGCAAGGGTGTATACATCCTAACAACCCTTCTCTAATGCATTTTTGTAAAAGAATCCCCCCATTTTATTAATTTTTAAAAATAGGCTGATTTGGTTCAAAGAAGGGCGACCTAGGGCTTTGTGTTTTAAAATAAATAATGCTATGAAAACCAACCTAAAACCATGTAATTGAAAGAGCAAGGGATGGACACCTACCTGGTTTGAACGGTGAGTGAAATGATCAATCGTAGCTCCGGCAGCAAGAAAAACAAGATTTGCTTCAAAATGAGATTCTCCACTACTCCAAAAATCCTTGCAAATGAAATGGTAAATGAATTTTCAAATCAATTGTTATTTATAAAATTTCAGTTTTTATAAGGTATGGTCATTTTTGGATTTCTCTAATGATGTAATGGCTTCACTAAACTCTGGTTTGTAGCTTTGGTATCGCAGGTTTCCTGGCAGTCCTGATTGATTATTCACCTTGTCACGCTTATGAGCATAGTCTTAGTTCGTTCTCAAGCTCGACAATATGAGAACATAACCGGGTAAAACTTTTATCTCTTTTTCGGACCTGTCCGGATATGAACACATGAAAAAGGAACCCCCCTGGAGTCTCATTTAAACCCTTTTCAGACTCTCTAAATATGAAAATATTGTCGAGTGATCTTGCTTCCTTTCACACTCGTTAAAAGGTCAGAAATGGTGTTTTGCGAGCAATAGTTTAACCCTTTTTCGATCTCGTTGGACTGCTGTACGAAAAAGGAACTGAGAGAATTCTCTTTTAATCGTTTTTCCAAACTCTATAATCCTGAAAAAACTTTGAGTTTTCTGTCTTTGGACTTGTTAAAGCACACATCGACAGGCCCGTACGGGACCGATCCCTTACTTCTTCTGGTTCGTTAATGTAATGATCCCAAGCCATTATGCAAGGATCATCACT
>JASDQU010174150.1:389-21014 GCA_032191745.1 Picea mariana | reverse complement strand
GGGTAAGAAATTCAATTAATTTATATAAAAAAAAAATCATCAAATTACTTTGAAGGATTAAAATTTTAAAATAAAATTGATTGTTGTTACATGTGCTAATTAAAATTTTTAACTAAAAGGGAAAAGGGGAAAAGGGTTAAAGTCTACACTTGCTAATTTGAGTTTTAGATAAAAATGGAAAGAGAGAAATTTAAAAGAATTAGGAAACTAAGGGAAAAAGGCGGAAACATAAAGAGAAAGGGGAAACATAAGGAAAAAGTAGAATGACTAACTTAGCAAGGAATCTTGCCTTTAAGAACTTTCTAAATTGAACTCAACTAGTAAATTAGTAAGGGGGTAAGTCATTAAAATGTGTAAGGGAATATGGGGACACCTAGGAGTGATTCTAGGAATGCTTTTAGGTGGGTGAGGGAAATAGGAGTAATTAAATAATTAATTAAATTAATTTCTGGTGCAACGAAGGGGATGGGTGACACATGTACGGGGAGGATTTTATCTGAATTAAATTATTGAACATTAAATTAAATGGGAAATTGGGAAATAAATGACTTAGAAACTCTATATAAAGGAGGGGGGATGAGGAGGATGGATCTCTTCTTTTATGTGTAACATTACGCTGCAGAATTTTAGACTTGACTGACTTACCTTGTGGGAGTTGGGATACCTAGCTGGTGAGGAGTGGTAGCTCGGCCATGTGAGGCGACCTGGGAGATAGTTGCTCTCTGCTTTAGTGTGTGTGGCCCCTTTGCAGCTTGGGGGACTAAGGGCAAAAAAAAGTACCTCTAGCGTTGGCTGGGAGGTACCAGTGAAGTCTCATCAACTGACAAGCGAGAGCTGCATGGAGCACGCGGGACAATGACTTGGAGCGGGTGACCTGGGCTACGGTACGTTTGCTTTTATTCTACATGCTAGACTATTATTGACCTTACGCTTTCATTTCTGTACTTTTAACTGTGTAAAGAGGGAGTTCGACTTAGCATTTTAATTGAGAACTTAATTTCCCTGTAGCCTTAAGCTCGCTGCTTGACTTGATTCCCTTGGTATTCGATCCTTGAATGACTTTAGATATATTAATATCCACATGTTGAATAACAAACACTATACCGACAACTAGTTCATATATATTTAACGTACATGCTCAGGAAAAAAATGTAAGCACATCGAAATCATTATTGTTTTGTATAGCAGTTGAATTCACCTATGCCAGCGTTTCCGTCTAAAGGGACTTGACTGCGACTCTCTTTTTCATTATATATCTGCATTTCATTATTGTATCCCAGGCTATCGGTGAATATATTTAATGTTAGGACAATGTTAATTATGTTGTTAGTAACTGTCAGCACTCAACACTTTTAAAGTGTATTGACAACATTGTATTTCACTGTTACGATAACTATGCCAACAATTTTTTGTTTATTATGAGTAGTCGTGTATTGACAACATTGTATTTGACTGTCATGATAGCTACATCGAAAATATTGTTTTAGGAGTAATTTTGTATTGATATCATTTGTATTTGACAATTACGATAGCTATATCAACATCATTTTCATTATGAGTAATTGTGTAATAATAAGGCAACACGATAGTTTTATTGACGACACTGCATTTGAATATTACAAAGGTTATGTTGGCAGTATTTTATTGACAACAATAGCTTAATCCGTTGGTCATTAATTTATTTTGTTTCTAGAGAAGAACCACTTCACTTAAACCTTCTTCTTTGGGAACTTTTAATTTAATCCTTTTCACTTAAATGACTTAACTAATTTACCTGTTTAAGTAAATTGATCCTGAAGGAAAATAGAAGTAGATTGCTATAAGAATAATAATTATTAATGTTAAAAGATGAAAAAGTTTTAGGGTTTATTGATTGTATTAAACAAAGTAGGATTATCCTTTGTCTAATTTCTCGTCATCAGAATTTTATCGTGAACGATTTACCCATACTTTTGGGGAGCTATCACTTTTGAGTGATTTCTAAGGTTGACCATTTACTGTAGCTTGTAGTGTCTAATAGCCTAAAACCTATTTAGACGTATCAACTAAAACCTTTGGGAACCAATTGACCATTTAGACGTATCAACTAAAACCTTTAATGGCCTTTAGTTATTTGGCCATTATGCGCCTTGCACCTTAGGTCGAGCTAGAAGGGATGATTGGTCTTGTTGATACACCATAGGTTGCCTTGTAGGAAACAAGAATCCTTCGGTCATTCATGCAAATTAATTGAAGTGTTATCATCTTGCGTCTTGTCGATTTGTTGCTTGGGGTGTGGGTGTAGTCCTCTTGTCAGTAAATGGGACCCTAGTGAGTTAGATTCATTTGGAGTCCTTGGTCCAGATAGGTTAGGTAGCGCTAGGGTTATCTCCGCACCTATCACCTGGGGACGACATGAGTCCTAATGAGGGGATCATGGCACCCTGTTGGATAGAGGTGAATGATAACTTGGCCAGGGTCTGTGCCTTCCGTGTGAGTGTTGTTGATCGTTGTAAGTTTTCTAGTGGTGCATGGGCAGAATTCCTTCATGCGTTTGGTTTCACTCCATCGAGGTTCTAGTTAACTGGTCATCGAGGCCATTGTGTCGGGATAGGTATGTTGTCCCTTAGCTTGTAGGCGTGGTCATGTTTGTGTTTGGCGGGTAGTCATTTCTCCTTGTTGTTTTATGCATGTTTCACCCAGTTTCTCTTGTCCCAATGCATGGAGTCATAGTTGTATGTTTCCTATTTTGCGGGCATGGTGCTCATCGTTATATGTGTTGTTTAGCTATAATCGTTGTTGTCATCCTGTAAAAAAAAAAAAAAATCTGCACTTTCTGCTTTGCTTGTAGTCGTAACGATAGGGTCGTTACATATGGTATCAGAGCGGGCTCAACCTGCGACTTGGGAACACTACGGATTTCGTGGATATGATATTTGATTATAATGTTGCTAATTAAGTTGACTTGTATTCGTGCAGGTAATCATGGTTAGAGGAATCCGTGGAGGCAAACGATGGGGTGCTAGGGGAGGAGGCGCGACGCCTACAGTAGCATCCACACCTAAGGGGTCTAACCCCCAGGGAGATGAACAGGTTGTTGGGAAGGAGTAGATAGCGTTGGGTGATGTGGTTGGGCTGATGAGGTCCTTTAAGTGCATGTCTAAGGAACTGATCAACTGTTTGGACAGAGATGAGGTTAGGGTGTCGACACCCCCTGAGGGTCCACCACACGCTTCGGTTGGTACTGGTAGCATTCAACGCGAACTCGAGAAGGTCAAATTTCTCGAGATCTTTGGTGCCCCAGAAGGAGCAGCCACTGAGGCATGGTTGGAGAATATGGTGATGTGCTTTTCACTTCGCAACTATACCTCCAACATGAAGGTCTACATGGCATTCTTTCAACTGAAGGGGAGCACTCTTCTTTGGTGGAAGACGCTCCTGCTAGAATTGAACATGACCGTCGAAGACATGTCATGGGAACTGTTCGAGGAACGGTTATGAGAGAGGCACATATCAAAGGAATTCATTGAGCGTCATCTCAATGAGTTCAATGCCTTCTGATAGGGTAGTTGTATGGTGCCCGAGTATGAGGCCCTTTTTATGGAGTTTCTTCGGTATGCTCCGGACCTTAATACTGAGAAAATTAAAGTCAATAGGTTCTTGTTCGGCCTTAATGTTAGCATACGTGTGAAGGTTAGGATTCTGATGCCTCAAACCTTGCATGATGTCGTCCAGAAGGCCCTCATAGCAGAGGAGGAACTTATTAGTGGGGCTCAAAGTAGGACTCCAGCGAGGCCGACAAGGCAAGTGTCATCCAGTGTGCTGCAGCATCACACACCAACCAAACATACGCTAGGATATTGTGGCTTCCAAAGAGGATCCACTTTCACTACACCTCGACAACCAACGTCTCAACAGTGGACTCCTTACTGGGGACCACAACATCAGTAGCAGTGTCGACCGTAACAACATCAGTTTAGGCCTATTCAACAGAACAGACCAGGATTCCAAGCCAGTGGGCCGTCATCTTCTACTTCGGGTACTAGGAGTATTGGACCGAAGAAGGGGTGTTGGACATGTGGAGAGCCACACTACCGGCACGACTTCCCAATGGAGAGGACTAGAGTAGTTGGATCAGTCTGACCCACTACCATGGGAGATTTGGGAAAGGCCCATCAGATTCATGCAACGATGAATAACTTCCAGGTAGAGCACCAGTCGACTATGCTTGAGATGTCAGGTACCATCTCTGACCAGACCCTTGGTATTTTGATAAATCTCGGCGCTACCGATAATTTCGTTTCTAGTGCAGCACTAAAAAGGATTAAGATAAAGGCAGTCAAACAGGATGAGTTTATCTTTGTAGAGATGGATTCGGGAGCCAAATAGAAGGTTGGAGGAAAGGTTATGGGGTGTACCCTTAACCTAGGAGAGTTTATCACCAAGGCCAACCTATAAGTCACGATCTTAGGATCTTATGACGTCATGATCAATATGGACTGGTTGGAATCACATGAGGCGATATTCAATTGTAAGATGAAATGGTTGAGCTTGGTCGATAATGAGGGACAGAGACGCATGATTGTAGGACAAAACCAGGGAGTTTCCCTAAGGTTCATCTCTTCCTTGCAGCTATGAAAGAGCATGCGCAAGGGATGTAAGCTTTATGCGATCCTTGCGTTAAACGAGAAGGGAGTAGTGGAAGGTCTATAACACCTTCCAGTGATGAGATAATTTGCAGACGTCTTTCCAGAGGAGTTACCTGGGATGCCGTCGGAGAGGTAATTAGAGTTTACCATAAACCTAAAACTGGGGAGTGAACCAATAGCGAGGACACCTTATCGTATGTCAAACCCGGATTTACAGGAGTTGAGAATGCAACTGAAGGAGTTGTTGGACCTGGGACTTATACGACCGAGTGTGTCACCATGGGGTGCGCCTGTTATTTTCATACGAAAGAAGGATGGGTTGTGGAGACTCTGCATTGACTACCATCAATTGAACAAGGCAACGATCAAGAATCAATATCCTTTTCCAAGGACTGATGATTTGTTCGATCAGATGAAGGGTGTGACAGTGTTTTCCAAGATCAATTTGTGATCAGGGTATCACCAGTCATGGATCAAGGAGGATGAAGTCCCTAAGACCGCCCTTAAGACGAGGTTTGGACATTACGAGTTTATTGTTTTACCGTTTGGACTAACAAACACCCCAAGGGTATTTATGAGTTTGATGAATGGGGTGTTCCGTGAGTACTTGGACAAGTTCGTCCAAGTATTCATTGACGATATTTTGATTTACTCTCGGATGATGGAGGAGGATCAAGAGCACTTGCGCTTGGTACTACAGTGTCTGCGAGAGCACAAACTGTTTGGGAAGTTGTCCAAATGCTCATTTTATCAATCGAGGATTCACTACCTAGGGAATGTCATCTCCGACGAAGGTATTGTCATGGATCTAACAAAGTTCAAGGATATTATAGAATAGCCTACATTGACGAATGTCCCAAAAGTGTGTAGCTTCATGGGTTTAGAAGGATACTATTGACGGTTCGTCGAGGGATTTTCGAAGATAGAAAATCCGATCATGGAATTGCATAAGAAGAACAAGAATTTTGTTTGGAACGAGAAATGCATGGAAGCATTTTGGAGGCTCAAAAAGTTGTTGACAACAACACTGATACTAAAGGTCCCTGACATGGACGCGAACTTCTTGGTATGCACTAACGCATCCAAGGAAGGCTTAGGTAGAGTCTTGATGCAAGATGGTCAAGTGATTGCTTACATCTCGAGGAAATTGAGAAGGCATGAAAAGAACTATGTGACACATGATTTGGAGTTGTTAGCCATTGTATATTCCTTTAAGGTTTGGAGACACTACTTGGTTGGATGAAAATTTGAACTAAAGATGGACCACACATCTTTATGCAAAGCGACCTGAATGCGTGACAATGATGTTGGTCAAAATTTCTTAGCGAGTACGACTTCGAGATTACTTACATAAAAGGATCTATGAACCGAGTGGTAGATGCATTGAGTCGGAGACCACGCATATTTTTGGTGTTGCCTCTTCAGACGAATCTACGTGAAAATATTCTAACCTTATAGTGCGACGATGACTGGTACAAATAGGTCGAGGATTTTATTGTACAAAACAAAATGATGGTACCAAGATTTGAAGGATTTACATTTGATGACGATGGATTATTGAGGTTTAAAAATCGGATTTACGTACCACTGAACGACGAGTTGAGGAGTTTGATCCTAAACGACGCTCATAGTGAAGTATACATGACCCACCTAGGAGTCATGAAGATGAGGGAGGACCTTAAACCCTTATTCTTCTGGAAGGGAATGAAGGAAGACATAGTTAAATATGTGGCCAGATGTCTAGAATGTCAGTAGGTAAAGGATGAACATAGACATCCAGCAGGATTACTACAACCACACGCTATTCCAGAATCAAAATGGGAGGTTATTTCGATGGATTTCATTGTTTGATTGCCACTGACGACAAGGAGACAGGACTTAATTTTTTTGGTAGTTGACACTCTGACGAAGAGTGATCATTTTATTCCTGTGCGTATGATGTATCAGGAACCCGACATAGCTATAGTTTTCATCAGTGAGATTGTGAGGTTGCATGGCATGCCTAAGAGGATTATATCCGATCGAGGATCGGTGTTTACCAGACAATTTTGGACTAGTTTCCAAGAGGCCTTGGGGACCCAACTTAACTTTAGTACTGCGTATCACCTGGAGAATGACGGGAAGACGGAATGAACAAACCAAATCTTGAAAGACATGTTGCACATGTACGTGGTGGACCAACAAAAGCGTTGGGAAGAATTCTTGCCACTGGTAGAATTCACTTATAACAACAGTTACCAAAGCACCATTAAGATGGCGCCTTTCGAGTTCCTTTATGGGAGACCGTGTCAGACACCTTTGAGTTGGGATCGGATTGAGGATAGGGTCTTGGTGGGACAAGAAGTGATCCAAGAAATGGAAGATCAAATGAAAACAATAAGTCAAAGGATCAAAGAAGCACAGGATCGATAGAAGAGTTATGTCAATGCGCACCATGTCGACCGTAGTTATGAAGTTGGTGATCGAGTCTTCTTGTGGGTAAGACCGCATACGAGTTCGATCAAGTTTGGAAAGGGAGCTAAAATCTCTCCTAGGTTAGTGGGACCTTTCGAGATTGTGGATAGGAAGGGGCCCGTGGCCTATCGACTATCCTTGCCTGATTCTTTGAGGTGTATGCACAATGTTTTTCACATATCTATTTTGAGAAATTATATTAATGATTCTACACATGTTATTGACATGAGTTCCTTGCAGGTATTGGACGAGGGGGTGCTCATGGCTAATCTGATCCACATCATAGATCATCGCATTCGATAGCTACAACATTGAACCATAGATCAGGTCAAGGTCCATTTGGACAACTATAGCACGCACTCGACGACTTGGGAGGACGCTTAAGATATGCGCCAACAATTTCCATTTTTGTTTGATAGATAGACTTATGACACTGTGATACACACTATTTCAGCACTTATATATTGTGAAACTTCTGGACGAAGTTTAGACCAAGAGCGGGTGTATGTAACATCTCGCTCTTGCGCGCACTGAGCGAACTTATTCTTTGAGGACACTTACTTGCAAGTGATCCATATTATTATACTATTGTCCATTGATTATGATTATGAGACATTATGGATGTGATTATATGTTATTTCATTGTATTGATATAGATAGGTGCTATTGACTCGGTTCTTCTGAGTGTGCAGGATTTTGGACCTCGAGGATGCAGAGGCATCGATGAAACCCTTGGAACCCGGATTGAGTCAGGGAGTGGACTATTGGGGTTTGATAGTTGTATATATGACATATGTGCATCTGATTAGATGTTATGATTATGGATTTTATTTCTGACATGATTCGTTGATGATGCAGGCTGACGATATCTTGCCAACTAGATTCACATGTGGAGTAGAGGGGGCACACACAACTACCAGAGATGGTGAGGGAGAGGTGTGGAAAACAACCCTGCCACAGCCTACTTTCACTCCCATTGTGGCTCGAACAGTAGGTTAACGATTACCTAGTTCGAGAAGATCCACGATGTCATGAGGGCAGACTGTGACAGTCACTCACGATGATTCTAAAGGGTGCGTAATAAGGCATGGATCTTATTCCTTAGAGGCCCTTAGTCTCCCATAATATCATCTAACAGAGTATTGAATCCAGGGGTTTTTGATGTCTACCAAGTCAATCAAGAGGCGAGTGGCATCCTTGGAGCACGTAGTGCATCCTGAAGGGCACGTCGTGCTAGAAAACTAGAATGAGGCGAGTGGCACCCTTGGAGCACATAGTGCATCCTGAGGGGCATGTCACGCAAGAAAAAAAGAATGAGGCGAGTGGCACCCTTGGAGCACCTAGTGTGTTCTGAAGGGCATGTCACATTTTTATCTAATAAGTGATTAAACCTAGATGGCCTCAGAACGAATAATGTGATAAGAAATATTCAAAAATAATTTCCCTAATAAAATGTCACCCAACCTAGGAAAATAAAATCTAGGTCTAATTGATACTTTTGGATATATATATATATATATATATTGATAATCATCATTAAACATGTGACACGAAGGGGGAAATCAATTCAATTAATTTATAAAAAAAAATAAAAAATCATCAAATTACTTTGAAGGATTAAAATTTTAAAAGAAAATTGATTGTTGTTACATGTGCTAATTCAAATTTTTATCTAAAAGAAAAAAGGGGCAAAAGGGTAAAGTCTACACTTGATAATTTGAGTTTTAGATAAAAAGGGAAAGAGGGAAATTTAAAAGAATAAGGAAACTAAGGGAAAAAGGGGGAAACATAAAGAGAAAGGGGAAACATAAGGAAAAAGCATAATGACTAACTTAGCAAGGAATCTTGCTTTTAAGAACTTTCTAAATTGAACTCAACTAGTAAATTAGTAAAGGGTTAAATCATTAAAATGTGTAAGGGAATATGGGGATACCTAGGAGTGATTCTAGGAATGCTTTTAGGTGGGTGAGGGAAATAAGAGTAATTAAATAATTATTAAAATTAAATTATGGTGCAATGAAGGGGATGGATGACACATGTACGTAGAGGATTTTTCTGAATTAAATTATTGAACATCAAATTAAATGGGAAATTGGGAAAGAAATGGCTTAGAAACTCTATATAAAGGAGGGAGGATGAGGAGGATGGATCTCTTCTTTTATGCGTAACGTTACACTGCAGAATTTTAGACTTCACTGACTTACCTTATGGGAGTTGGGATACCCAGCTCAGTGAGGAGTGGTAGCTCGACCTTGCGAGGTGAGTTGGGAGCTAGTTGTTATTTGGTTTAGTGTGCATGGCCCCTTTGTAGCTTGGGGGGCTAAGGGGAAAGAAGAGTACCCCTAGCGTTGGCTGGGAGGTACCGGTGAAGTCTCATCGATCGGAAAGCAGGAGCTGCACGGAGCGCGTGGGACAACGACTTAGAGCGGGTGACCTGGGCTACGATACACTTGCTTTTATTCTGCATGGTAGACTGTTATTGACCTTATGCTTTCATTTCTATAATTTTAACTATGTAAAGAGGGAGTTGGACTTAGCATTTTAATTGAGAACTTAATTTCCCCATAGCCTTAAGTTCACCACTTGAATTGATTCCCTTGGCATTCAGTCCTTGAATGTTGTGACTATCCTATTTGGTTTTATTGATTTGTGGTGAAGAGTTAGTTCTTTATACTTCATCCTCATCCCTAGTTCATCATTACATGCCTGAGCAGTCGACCAGGAGCCGAATCGAAGGTCGTCACTTTGGTGTTAATAGACCTATAGATCCTAATGCTCTGCTTTTTTGTGCGTGGATGATGAGTGAAGGACGTGTTTCCCAATCATCTACCCCTGTTGATTTTTCTTGGTTGATTGATGGTGATGGCGCCTTCTTGCGATTGAAAATATCTGTGTGTTGTTCATCATCATTCTCTGCGATTTAATGAAAACGTCTCTCCTTATTTAGACTACATTTTTATTCCCACCTAAATGTCATCCTTGATTTATATATGGACTGCATTTTTATGTATGTTGCAGTTATTGGGCGGTTTTCTTTACCGTCTGCGATTATTATATTCAATGGAATTTCGACGTTGTGTTTTCAGTACATTGACGTCTATATTCCTTCTCTGAGTTTTACATAGATTCTCTAATGACATCACTCCTTTACCTCATTTATTGGCTACGATTTTTTAGGTGTGACTGTTATTTCTTTACATAGTGACTATGACTGAGATACTGTGACAACATTTTTAATTTTGATTTATAGTTTCCCCTTTGCATTTTTACCTTGGCAACTCTACCCTGCGATTCTGCATGATATCCTTACCACTGCATGTGACCACTACTATTTTACTCTTGAAATTAACTCTGTGTACCAATGTTGGAAACCCATACCTTAATGGACAACCGTATAAATCCATGACAGCGATTTATGTTCCTTGATGGAAAACGATTTCACATCTAACCCGACGGTGAGTTTAACTGTCCTTTCAGACAACGAATTTTTGGTATTGTATATGGCGATTTTAAATTTATGTGTTGGCAACGATTTTTTTTGTTGACTGTCCACAAAATTAGAGACGACGATTTTATCACCATTCGGACAACGAATACCTTTGTTTTAGATAGTGAATTTCCCCTTTTGTTGACCATGATTTAGCACCTATCATTAATCTCTACACTTCGTATGAGGTGATGCATAAGAAACTAGTTAAGACATAGAGTCCTAGTCATGTAACACTTCCAAATTAGAACTGGCAGTGAAATTTTTAAGGTAGCACTCATCATTGATGGAACCTCGCGATTTCCAAGTTAAACTAAGAAATTGTCAGTATACTCACTCAGTGAATACCTTTAAACATTATTGTCATCAGAATTTTATCATGAACGATTTACCCAGACTTTTGGGGAGCTATTACTGTTGAGCGATTTATAAGCTTGACCATTTACTATAGCTTGTAGTGTCTAATTTCTCCTTCAAAATGAATGTTTACACAGTGAAATTTTGATAGTCGTTTGTATTATCTACACAATTTTATTTTATTTTATTTTAGACAACCTAAATATCAATATGATTTTTGCATATGACTTTAGATATATTAATATCCACATGTTGAATAGCGACTACTATACCAACAACCAGTTCATATGTATTTAACGTACATGCTCAGGACATAAATGTAAGCACAGTGAAATAATTATTGTTTTGTATAGCAGTTGAATTCACCTATGCAAGCGTTTCCTTCTGAAGGGACTTGACTGCAACTCTCTTTTTCATTATATATCTGCATTTCATTATTGTATCCCAGGCTATCGGTGAATATATTTAATGCTAGGACAATGTTAATTATGTTGTCAATAATTGTCGGCACTCAGTGCTTTTAATGTGTATTTACAACAATGTATTTGACTGTTACGATAGCTATGTCAACCGTTTTTTTTTTTTATTATGAGTAATCGTGTATTGACAACATTGTATTTGACTGTCACAATAGCTACATCGAATTTTTTTTTTAGGAGTAATTGTGTATTGACAACATTTGTATTTGATAGTTACGATAGCTATATCAACAACATTTTCATTATGAGTAATTGTGTAATAATAAGGTAGCACGATAGTTTTATTGACGACATTCCATTTGACTATTACAAAGGTTATGTTGGCAGTATTTTATTGACAGCAATAGCTTAATCCATTGGCCATTATTTTTTTTTGTTTCTAGAGAAGAAACACTTCACTTAAACCTTCTTCTTCGGGAACTTTTAATTTAACCCTTTTCACTTAAATGACTTAACTAATTTACCCTTTTAAGTAAATTGATCCTTAAGGAAAATAGAAGTAGATTGTTATAAGAATAATAATTATTAATGTTAAAAGATGCAAAAGTTTTAGGGTTTATTGATTGTATTAAAAGAAATAGGATTATCCTTTGTTGGGCAGAAAGGAAATGGTGGGTTAATAGGGTTGTTAGTCATAAAGGTTGTAGGCGTAATGGTTGATTATCTTGCGCAAGCTTAATGGACGAGAGTTTAGTAGACGTAATAACTAAAACCTTTAATAGCATTTAGTTATTTGGCTGTTATGCGCCTTGCACCTTAGGTCGAGCTGGAAGGGGTGATTGGTCTTATCGATACACCACAGGTTTCCTTGTAGGAAACAAGAATCCTCCGGTCATTCGCACAATTTAATTCTAGTGTTACCATCTTGCGTCTTGTCGATCTGTTGCTTGGGTTGTGGGTGTAGTCCTCTTGTCAGTAACTCGGTCCCTAGTGATTTGGATTAATCTAGATTCCTTGGTCTAGATAGGTTAGGTAGCGTCAGGGTTAAAGCCACACCTATCACCTAGGGACAACATGAGTCCTGATGAGGGGATCATGGCGCGCCCTGTTGGATAGAGGCGAATGATAACTTGGTCGGGGTTTGTGCCTTCAGTGTGAGTCTTATTGATCGTTGTAAGTTTTTTATTGGCACATGGGTAGAATGCCTTCATGCGTTTTGTTGCATGCCATTGAGGTTCTATTTAACTAGCCATCAAGGCCATTGTGTCAGGATGGAAATGTTTTCCCTTAGCTTGTAGGCGTGGTCATGTTTGTGTCAGGTGGGTACTTGTTTCTCCTTGTTGTTTTACGCATGTTTCACCGGATTTCTCTTGTGCCAATGCATGGAGTCATAGTTGTTTGTTGCCTGTTCTGTGGGCGTGGTGCTCGCTGTCAGATGTGTTGTTTAGCTGTAATCATTGTTGTCATCCTGTATATATATATATATATATATATATATATATATATATATATATATATATATATGCACTTTATGCTTCGCTTGTAGTCGTAACGACGGGGTCATTACACCTCAAGAATGTGAAATGAATTAGATGGTGGTTGGAATTCCAAGGAAGCTTTATTATTAAAACTTAATGCTTGGTGTGACCACAAATCAAGGGAGGTGGTGAGGATATGAAGAAGAAGAGAAATTTTATAAGCATGAAGGACTTTGGAGAAGAAATTTGCTCAAAGCTGGAAGGATTTCCCTAAACCAAAGTAATTTGCAATAATCCTAATGAGTAATAATACACAAAATATGTGTATAACTCATCCCTTTGTAACTATTTTCTAATCATAATAAAACCTCCACCAAATGTTGGTTTTCTTGTTTAGGTTTCCAAGGTAATCTCTATGTCTATGGTGCATATAAATTCTCTATGGTTTCTTAATTATAGTGTGAATGAGTTGTAGTTCTACTACTTGCTCTAGTTCTAGATATTCCATGTGTTTTTAATGTAATAGAGATGCACATGTGGTATTTTTTAAGGATTCAAATACTATACCAAGTATAATATTTTAAGGCTCTATGTGACTATTTTGGTTTGAAAAAAATCATACATATCGATATGTAGGGTTACATTCAATAAAAAATATACACTTGTGTATTAAAAACTTCTAAATATTGAAAAATATTACCAATATAAGAATATTTTATGTAAAAAATAGGCAAATTTTAAAGAGAAAATAGCCAATTGGAGAATATACTTTTTGGGAAAATGCCAAAAGATTAGAAAAAATTAGCCACTAAAAAATACTTTGATGCATAGCATTATTGAATGCACCCGTTATTCATTGATTTAATCTCTAGAATAACCTATAGTGATATTACTAGCATGTTAAATCACATTCCCTTTGATAGATCAATTTCATTGTTAATTGAGTCGATTGAATAGCTACAACATGTTTACATTGCTAATTACAAGATTACTTGAATCTAGGTGTTGGAATTATGGATTTGTGCCATAGCAACCTAGATATGGGAGAAAACATATATGTATAGGAATAAGTAAATCTAGGTGGTTGCTGATCCATTTTTTTTACCAACCTAGTATTATATAAGATTTCTTTTATACTTTTCTTAGCCTACTTTTATCTCTTTTCTTACATCAAAAAATTTCCAAGCACTTAGTCATTTTCCAAAATGTGGAGGTGGAGCTGCACAACAACTCTTAAAATCTCTTTTAATTACCCAGGTCTGCAACCACCAAAACACTTTACTTTGTTTTCTTTTCCATTTTCTTTTGATACTTAGTCAATTTCAAGCGATGTGGATGCAGAGCTACTTACCATCCTTTAACTCTTTTTAGGTCTCTACCTCCACAAGTCTACAGGTCCGCATTCACTTTCCACTTTTCACTTCTTTTCATGCTTAGCCATATTTCTCATTACGGAGCGGATTTTCTTACTCCCCATCACTTTTCCATTTCTAGTATATTTTCACATCTGCAAGTCCACATTTCTCCCAACACTTAACCATATTACCAATTTTAATGCGAGCATTGTCACCCTTTCCCAAAGATTGTTTCACAAACATTTATTTCCATAACTATGCAACTCCATGCTATACTCTTATCATTTTCCCATACATCATTTTACACCTCCATAATTAACACTTTTCATCCATAAAACCATCACATCACCATTTCCCATCAAATTAATTACCCCTTCCACATCAACTTCCACTTGTAAAATCATAATGTCGTTATTAATGCACAATGCATCGATTAAAGGTCGCAATAAATCCAAGTCCCATGAAATTTGATGACATTTAAAGCATAATCTACAGTTGATTGAGTCACCAAGGAAGTACGTAGTGGGAATTTAAATAAAATAAAAATGTCAGCCTGTAAGTATTGATAGTATCCCCACCTTTTTAAAAAGCAAAAAAGGTGTCAATAAGAAGAAGGAAGTATTTTTTGCAGATACATTGAACACACTAGGTCACGAAGATCAATAGTTCCAGTGGTCCAGGGCATACAAGTACTACAAGTCTCTTCCTCTAGATGAGAAGAAGACAAACCTAATATGGACCTCGGGAATAGCATTGGCAGCTCATGTTCCAGAATTAACTAATATGAAAGAGATTATTCAATGGTGTGCATATAAGTTTATTTTTGAACAAAGAATAATTCAAATGCAAGTTCATCAACCCATTTCTTTAGCTCCTTCAACATTTTCTAAAATGTTATGGCTCCCTGCACCAACTATGTGATTCAAGAGCGGGGAAGCTGATGAAATTTTGATGCAGCGTAAGGGAGGGAACAGACTCTTGAACAACTATTTGGAAGATCCAACCTATAACCTGGGTACTTCTAGAATAGAGGTAAATTTGCTAAAATACTCGTAAAGAGAATTTGATTGGTTATTTGCCTACATTCTCGGTTTGGAAACTACTATGCCTATAACAAGAAATTTCATATATGATATGCATTGTGCCCTATATGAAAATATATCATCGATTGGGGTTATATCATCTCAAATGAAATTTATTTCCAACTGAATAACCTCAAAAAGACCCATAAATTCTATATGGATTCTTACCTCATTTTCGTCATTGCTTATGGCCATATTTTTGAAGATTTGTCTCGGGTAAAACATGTGGATTTTAAGTTATAGCTAGTTTATGCATGGTATTCAATTTTATACAGACATAAATCCCAATACAGTTTCTACCCAGTTCAAAAAAATTCATCTCAGAGTTCAAAAGGTTAATATTCGAACATAGCACATTAAGGTTATACTTAGAAGCAACTTCCTTCCTCATTGGAAAAGGGATTCATGAGTTTCTCAGAGAATTCATTGTAATTAGAATATTTGGTAGTACGGAGAAACCTTTCCTCTTACCATTTTATACATCAGATAAACTCTTTGTTGGAGAAGTAGCAGGAAATACAAAACTTGGGTCTGTTTCTTCCATGACAAAAGGAAAAGACAGTTTATAACCCTGCCATGAAAAATTGGGGATTGCATTGTTAAACATATAACTCACCTGAATGAGTTGGTGATCCATCATGAATAGATGGGTTTGAAGGAAGCCAAACTTGTTGAATGTTTTGACCTAGATAACAAATTCACTACACATATGTAGTTAGTGGGGTATTCTTCACACTTCATCAGAGTTGAACAATTTCAAGAAGGTGGTGGAGATAAGTTGGATCTTTAGGAACTAGCGGCCTACCAAAATTCAAACAATTTCGGAGAAGTAAATTGTACAAATGAGATATATAAACAACAAGACAGAGAAAAAATAAATCAAAACCTTGACTCACCGACAGCGTCTCAAAGAAGCACTACATCCAAAATGAAGAACAGAACTAGTGTAATGGATACTGTTAGTGCTAGAAGTTGCCCCTAGACTGCTATAGGGTCAAGCCTAGCACCACTTCCGTTATTGCAATAATTTTATAAATAAGAATGTGTTTGGGTTTTGAAAGAAGATAGATCGGGTAGACAGGAGAGAAAGAGAAAGAGAAACGGGCTAAATGCCGATCAGTAAAACACCATTGGGCATGGAGTCAAGTAAACACCCTGTTGATTGGAGGCAATCAAATTGTATATCAGATAAGACATTTTTTATGTAAATGGATAGAAGAATAGGGAATAGACAAAAAGTAGAACACCTCATCAAACCAAGATTCTCTTAGTCAAATGGATGCAACGATACTTGAAACAAAACACATGGATGATAGGCAGTCACAGCAAAATCTTTACTGCTCGGGAATCTATCATCCATAAGCTGCCATTGATTCTCAATGTCTGTAATTCGTTCAAGTAAGACGAACGACAGAATGTAAAACAAGGAAGGTGGAAAAACAATGTTTAGACAAGAAAATCACAATCTGATAAACACATGTCATATATCTCCAATGTCATAAACGATTACAGAAATACAATGCCTTCAGGCCTACAATCACTCAAGCTAGATGCTATTTCATTGATATCTTCTCAGGCCTTACCCTCACGGGTCTTCCCCCCATCCTGTCCTCTCTGCCTCTCCCCCCCCTCCTATAAATAAAATTAGTTATCATCCTGAGGATCGAGGATCTTCTTTGTCAAAAATAGAAATAACAAAATATGAGGTGTAACTAGAAGATAGGAAAATTTGTTAAAGAATAAACTCTGACTTCATGGGATTATTACGACCAAGTTGAAAAATGGCTCTCTCCATTCGATTCTCTTTGGGTGCTGGTGATGACACATGTGAAAGATGCCAACTATGCCTTGAAGAAGTTTTGTCAAGTGCTAAGAACACTGCCACCTGTAAGAAAACTGACCTCTACCAACTGTGCTTTTAAAAACCTAAATATGGTTTTGATCGCCAGGAATCATAGAATTGTCGAGGTTGAATGCTAAATTTATGCTTCTCAAGTTTTATTCAACTGCCAAGTATCCCGAACAAATGGATTTGGAGTCTTGAACTACTGAAGATCACTGAAAATCGGATATGAAACTGTTTCTATGTCTTCAAATCTAGAAAGAATCAAGATCCCCTGCCACCTGTTAAATAACATGCATATAGTTGTTTTGGCAACATCTTCACAGTAGGCACCCGGGAATGTTCTTTCTAGGGATAATGAATCCGCCAAGCATGAATATGAGAAGAAGAGATAAAAACCCTCCGATATTAGCTAATATCATTGTTATGCAAATTCCTGCCATAAGACATAACATGGACATTGCCATCTGATTGACTAGGAAGATAATAAGAAATTGTCGAAAGGACCTGCTAGATTTCAGGGGAAAACCCAATGGTGTAGTAAGTTGTCACCACCCAAACTCTAGCCTTCGGCAATGATATTGGATTTTTTAGTAAAAAAGTAGGAATAGTAAAAGCCCTTGTAGGATAGAAGAGTAAATCCCATTGCTTGAAGAACACAGGAAGCCCAACGATTGTCATAACCAATTCTACAAATCCATTGAACACGTTGGCGAAGATGCTGAAAACAAGTGCTCCGAGGAATATGTTTGCATCATTTGGGGCCTTTGATGCATTTCAGTCTTTCCAGAATACAGTCGATGCAAAAGGGCTCCAACTGTAATCTATGTTATCTTGAAGATGTAAACAAAGGAATTCCATTTGACTAGAAGCTATTGCTTTGCGAAACAGGCCTTGAAGATCTCCATTTTTGGCATAGTGTTCCTATCGAACACCAAAGCTGCTCTATGACTTCTCTTCTTATCATAAGGAACAGAGAGTTCATTTTCCAATTGAAAACCTGAATGAAACCAATGTTGTCTTTCCATACCCTGGGGGACCCAATAACAAAGTTATTCGAGATGCTTTGAGGATTCCACCTGAGTCTTTCAGAATTGTGAGATTTATTTTTATTGTGAGTGACAGTCCAGCCATGCTGAACAAGTAATCCACCAGGTTTTTAGCGGTATTCCATAGTGTAGGAAGACCTCTTCTACCAACACTCTGCATCGACTGTCAAGTGCTCAAATCGGACTTCTATAGTTGGAAGCTGAATACCAACTCTGTCAATATGATTCCTGAGCTTCTTCAAGAACTTCTCGTTATCTTCATCTGCCTCTTTAAAGATACGATCAATGAAGGCCTGCCTTTCCATGAAGCGAAGTTTCCGAACATTCACTTGTCTGTAGCCAACGTCCATCATATTATTTTCCTCGAGTGTTTGTGTTGTGATTTCTTGAGCACGTCATTTGGTAGGGTAGGATATTTATGACATTTGTTAAACCCTCCCTTTAGCATGCACTTGTACACTGATCGAATCTTCATTGCAACCTGCATGACTAGCGTTGTCATCTGGCAATTGGCAAACAGGTCCAATGGTCTCAGGTTCTACGATCTAGTGAATATTTTATAAGCTCGAGTTTCCAACTTCTTTGCGCAATACACATATTCGTGGCTCTTACTTGTGTCCAGATGCCATTCGACCTATTAAACATTCCAACAACCAAGCCACATTCACCATTGGACAGCTACACACGCATTCATCCACCTGGAAATCGGGTATTTGACAGTTGTCTATTTATTATATTTTTATATTTTCTCAAAAACATAATCCCAAATGTATTGAGATCTCAGAACTATCAGCTTTTATGTCTATAGATTCTCTCATATTATTTCAATGAGGTATGTGGAGTGAGATCTTATCACTTGGCTTGCATGGCTTATGTGTTGACTTGTGACTAACCCTTGTTGTGCTTGACTGTAGGTGCGTGGCTTAGAGGACTGGAGACTGTCCTTATGGGACAACCAAATTTTTTGGTGGAATTTATAATAAAATCAACCCTGCGCAAGGCCAATGAAACCTGAGAAACAATTTGGCAATTCCTTTAATAAAAATTAGCCTTTAAAGGCCAAATTATCTCAATCAAGGCATCATAGCCATACATCAAGGGTGTATGGAATAAGAACTTCAAACCTTCCTGTACCTCCTCTTTAATGAGGCTAATTAAGAGCTCAGTACTACTTCTGCTATATACGATACCGATGCTCAGGATCAACACCTCTTGGTGCTATGGGAATAACCCATTCCCACAACAAGCAGGAAATTGAAAATGTTTGTATCTGGATACTAACATTGGCTCCTTCTAGAGATCATGCTCTCCCTTTGAGGAATCAAGAACAAGCAGACCACTGTGCCTTTCCCTCTGTGCAATTCTATCCCTGCAAATCTTCCGCTCTGCAAACATCTGCATTTATGCTCTGCCTAGTCTATTGGGTTATGGAATCAGTCAATACCATTTCAACTCTGGCTTCAAACTTCTGCAACTTATCAAACTCTAGCAAATGTTGAAAACAAACTCACTGCAAAACTGATTACACTATGCAAACTGCGAAAACAAATGCTCAAGAAGAGAGCTTATTGCCTGCCCTACTTCTAACCAAGTGTTTCCTTTAGATCAGGTAAAAGCATGCTCAATACCATTTCAACTCTGGCTTCAAACTTCTGCAACTTATCAAACTCTAASAAATGYTGAAAACAAACTCAYTGCAWAACTGATTACACTATGCAAWYTRTGAAAACAAATGCTCAAGAAGAGAGCTTATTGCCTGCCCTACTTCTAACCAAGTGTTTCCTTTAGATCAGGTAAAAGCATGCTTCCAATGAAGCCATTCAAGTAATCTTCTAATTGGTAAAACTCTTGATCTGGTTCTGACAAATAAAGAGACCCATAGCATATCAAAGTGAAAAGGCAAAGTGAAGAAAAACCAACCTTCGTTGAGCAAGAGTAATTTTCCATTTGAAATGTTTGAAAACTCCATATAATCAGCAAAAGGATCATGAAAGAGACAAAGAGAAACCTCTTTATGTTGTTTTAGCTGAAGATCAAAAGTTTTTTGCATATCTTCTTTCTGATAATGGCTTCCATGTTCAACTATTTGCAAATCTGAACGCGATTGCAAGTTGATTTCACTAGTTTTATGTACATAAAACTGCTTCAGGTCCCCATCATTGCCTTCCTCAACCTCAGATGCATAGCTGTCATAAAGTGGCTTACTGCTGAAGTTTTCATTATGTGTTGATGTGAAAATTTTCCCTCCACTTGAACCATGACTATCAAGAAGAGAATCTGAATTTTTGCTGTGACATAGCTATTGATCAAAGGCCTTAGAGAGAAAAAATGAGATCTGTTGTTCATAGAAAATACCATCATTTTTGGAATTATAAAACTTATCATAAATAGGTGAGCCAAAAGCCTTTGTGTTTTGTATATAAGGACGAGCAGCCTCATGTTGTAAAACATATTTAGAAGAAGATTCAGAAGA